>BOPN01001873.1:42500-62500 GCA_017312705.2 Penaeus japonicus
GCAGGCCAGCTGCGGTTCTCGGACACTATAGCCGTAATTTACTGTGTCACTTTTATCGTATGGATTCGGCCATTAATCCTCTCCAGATTCTCTTAAAATTAAAAATAAGAACGAAAAAAAGACGAGAGATGAAGGGTGTCGCGTCTCTAGCAACGGGACGCCACCCCCTCTCCCCCCTCCCCGGATTCACGTAAGGTCAAGAGCGAGCCAAGGACATCAAGCCATTATCTGGATATATTCAGACACCCCGAGCGCCTGTGGACGGCTGTCAGGTCGGCCGCTAAACCCCGCGCTGCCTCTCTGAATCACAATTAGCCTTCGTCATCTCCAAAGGTCCATACTGATGCCTTGATTATAAAAAAAATGATGCTGTGGGGACTTTCATTTGTTGCTTTATGCAACTGTGGTCTCCTCATTATGTTTCATATATTCACAAGCGTGTGCACACGCACACACGCACGATCAAGCACGCACACGCGCACGCACGACGACGAAGACGGCTGTAGTTAAGGGGATCCAAGCAGCTGTGTCATGGCAGGAAGGTGCAGGTGGGACGGAACGTGATCTTGCAATTCATTGTTGACAAGCATAACATACCCAGAGCGGCAGGTAATGCGGAAGGGGCACAGGTGGCACCAGAGGAGGAAGGAGGAGGAGGGAAAGGGGTAGAGGAGGAGAAGGGAGGGAGGGGGAGAAAGAGAAAGAAGAGGAGGAGCTAGAAGAAGAAGAGTAGGTTGAGAAGGAGGTAGAGGAAGAGGAGGCAAGGGGGACGAATGACTCTTTAACATACGATCGTCTTTCGGAAGTGAGAGAGGGAGAGGGGGGAGAGAGAGAGAGAGAGAGAGAGAGAGAGAGAGAGAGAGAGAGAGAGAGAGAGAGAGAGAGAGAGAGAGAGAGAGAGAGAGAGAGAGAGAGAGAGAGAGAGAGAGAGAGAGAGAGGGGGGGGGGGAGAGGGAGGGAGGGGGCTGTATGTAAATATTCGTGCTTGTCTTTACGTATGGGAAAGAAAACGATTCAATGTAAATCCTACAAAGATCCCCTGAACCGAAGAACATAACGGCAGGTGTTGGCATCCTGCGAGCGGTCTCGAGGGGCATGAAGGACTCCTCCCCTCCCCTAATCTGCCCCCTCCCCCTTACCCCCTCGCAGGATGTCGTCGAAGGTGCCCGGGGCTCAGCTTGGTGACGAGGTCGAGGCGCATTATATCGGCGGTTATTCCGGGGGTGATCTACTAGGGCCCTCCGCCGCCATCGCGCTGTCCACCTGCTCTCTTCCCTCCTCTCCTCCCTCCCGCCCTCTCTCCCTCCATTACCTCATTTCTTCTTTACGTCTTACATCCCTCCATCGCTTCCTACCTCCCTCCTTCACCTCCTCTGTTCTTCCTTCACCCTCTCCCTCAGCTTCAGCTCCACCCCCTCCCTACCTCCGCCTTGCTCGTCACACTCCTCTCCTCTTCAGCTTTCATGATTCTGCTGCGTTGCTGTTACTTATCGTCCCCCCTGCCCTCCTCTTCCTCCACTTCCCATTTCACTCTTTCTTCTCCACTTCTCCTTTCCTCCCTCTTTCTTTTCTTCCTCCTCCTTCTCTTCACTCTCTTCTTCATATTCGCCTTCTTCATCTTTTTTCCTCTTTCTCCTCCTACTCCACATCTTCATCCTCCTCCTATCCCCACCACCCCCATCTGTCCTTGTCCGTCCTTCGTCTCTCACATGATGTAATCAAGGCAACCCCAAGAGATTTCTCTGGCTTTCCTTCTTACTGAATCTCTTTGGCTTGGGTCTTTCCCAACCCTCATGTTCCTTCTGGTTGTACCAAGTGATGTTTGGCGATGGAGAGGGAAGATTGGTATGTGCTGTGTTCAAGAGGTGTATTGTGTGTGTGAGGGGGGGGGGAGTGTATACGTGTATTTTTATTTATTTTCTATCTCTCCTTCCCTCCCTCCCTCCATCTTTTCTTTTCTCTCTCCTTCTCTCCTCTTACATTCCTCCAACCCTCCCTCCTTCTCCGTTCTCCCTCTTCTCACCACTTTACTTCCTCTATTCCTCTTCCTATTTTCTTCTTCCCCTTCCCCTTCCCCTTCCCTTCCCGTTGGCACAGCCGGGCAGCGAGGCGTCCCGGGCAGGGCGGCGAGCCTCCCTCCCTTCGCCCTGGGGCTTTTGTCGAGGCTGAGTCAAAATGTGGCGTCAAGATGTCTGCCTCGCCCCCGTTGACTAATTGTTGTTGTTGAAACGCGAGTATGTTGATGCATGACGAACTACTGTGTGCTTTTACGTCACCATAGTTGTTGTACCACAAGAGCCGGTTGTTCCAGGATTATGTGAGCTAATTACTGGATGCTTGCTTGTCCGTGCTTGTTATTTACGTAGGTGTTCTCATCGGCGAGCTCCCCCCACCCCTCCCCCACCCCTGATGACGTGTGCCGCTTTCAGAGCTGGTCGGTTCGTTCATCAGCTGGACTCGTTCGTAGCTCGTCCGGGTACGCCTGACCTTGGCTCAAAATTTCTCGAATCTGTCAATCATTTGTTGAGCCCCGTGCACAGCGCAGACCCTGTGGACAACCACCTCGGACACTGAAATACGGGCGGACGCCAAGAACATTGAAGGTTCTCGGAAAGAGAGAAAAGGGGTGTTAGAGTGAGTGGCGTTGGCGTGAGGGAGGGGGAGCGGCTTCGGTGGAGCTGGTGGAGCTGGTGGCGGTGGAGAACCCGGTGGTGTATTTGAACAGCATCACGATGATCCTGCCATGCACGGCCGCGACGCAACGCATCACGCGGGAAAAGCGGCTACACCAAGCTCTGTTGCGCTGTGACTCCTTTGGTAATGATAAATTCAATCTACTGCGTAAGTCTCGATAGCACGCGCATGGAGCACGCATGCGTTGTAACGGCGATTCATTGGTTTTATCTGTGACTTACTGCACTTCCTGTGTTTGAGGTGCATGCTTATCGCAAAGTGAGCGTGACGAGGGTGCAATAAGCACCATCGACTCTTGAACTATGAACGATAATTGAAGGGAAGAGAGAAATTGTACTAACAGGTCTGTGTGTCATCTCGCGGTGTAGTTAGTTTATCTATTCTACGTTAAAACACCAATTATGCAAATAATATTATTTCTGTAGCACCGCTTCCATTCGCTTGCGGTTGAAACATCACTTCCATGGTGAGAAAAATCTTCAAGTGCTTGGATAAGCCACAGTGGCGAAGCATATTGCAAGAAAGATACCAGTTAACAAGCAAGCAGTTGCTCACTTAATAATAGTGATAACATGATTGTAGTGCTGCCTCATGAATATGTTGACACGTGAACACCATTACAGCTGTGGCTACGCAGCGTGGAAGAAAGAACCTTCTTAAATACGTGTTACCCAATGAGCCTGTCTCTCTCGCTCTCAGAACAGTGAGGTGACGGCATATATATTTTTTCCATTGTAATGAACTTAATAGTCAAAAGAGGACACCCTTGACTCTTTCAGGGTATTAATATTTAAGCAAGGCTTATTTACGTGCTCGAGCTGGCCGACGAGTAACCTGGGAGGATGAGATTGCACAGGGTTTGTATGCACTGGTGTGTTGCAAGCGGTGGCGCAGCTCTGATATGAAAGGTGGAGCGAGTATGGGAAGGTATATTGACGGCTCCGATTGTGAGTATTAGCCATAATTGTGATTATTAATGGCGTTGTTGTGGAACCGTGCTCTCATTGTTAGGAACAGTGGGGTTTTTGTGTTTATTTTTTTAGTTCTGGGGGTGGAGGTAGGGGATGCGGAGTGGGGTCGAGCTAGATGGCAGTACCGAGAAATCTTCGCTGTATCACAGCTGATTGATATAAATAGCTCTGGTTAGTGATTATGTAATGATTATGATTACAGCATGACTAAGCGAAATTTGTTGATTTGTCGTGCTTGATCAAGTTAGTTGAATGTTGCGTTGTTTAGGTTGAAGGAGTTGCTTGAAGGGTGAACTATGGCAATGTAGAAACTGTAGACCATTTTTAAAAACTATGCCGAAAATGATAGTAGATGGTACATGAAATATGTGGCATTTCATGAAAATGAAAAGCTGGGGATAATCGCAGATTTAAAGATTTTATATGAGTGATAGTGAAGTCTGTGATGTTGATGCGGCAGTAACACAGGCTGTATAAACGTACAAGTGACTCTATCTCCCATACCTATCAAACTGCTAGCTGTAAAGGTTACATTTAACATTCTTCCTCAGGATAGGGAGAGGGTATATAGTTTGAGATTAGGCTTATGCGTAGGGCAAATTTGCCTGTTAAATACCTTTGTGTGCTCGCATGCGAAACGAGCTGAATGTAAAAGGTATGTATGGTGGAGTAGCATCCGCGGCAGTGTTGGAGGAAGCGGAGGCAGTGGTGGAGGTGGGTGGGTGGAGCACAAACGCCATCCTCTCGGAGGGGTCACACCAGCGATTCGTCTTGTCTTGGAGTGCCGAAGATGATCAATCACACATCTTTTGACTCGAGGTCCTCTCCGCATCATCCACCTCTCCCTCCTCCCCTCCTCTGTCTTTCTTTTTCTTTGTTTCTCTTCTCTCTCCGAGTCTCGGGGCGGAATCCCTCCCATGGCGTCGACGGACACCGTGTTTAGGTATGACCCGTCGGTTTGAATCTCTCTAATCATAATATACAGCCGGCTTCTGGTTCGCTGCATGAAACAGTTTTTCAAATATCGCCGTGGTTCAGTCCCAGATGTTTCGGCCAGACATAAGCCTGTTACATCTAGTTGGCCGTTGGTCTGTGATGCCGACGACCCCCCTCCCCTCCCCCTCTTCTTCCTCCCTCCCCCCCACCCCCCACATCTGGTCGTAACCTAGCCACCACACCTCTTCTGCGGTCTTCCCGGCATGCGCTACCTATACTCGCTTCCTCTCCGAGTCCGTCTCTGAGGTATCTCCGTAACTCACGCCACCTTGCTAGATGCAGCGAGCAGTTGTTTATTACTTTTAAAAGTAAAGTTCCGCATTCGACATCCCGCCACCACCGAAACATCTGGCCGGATCGTAGCTGTCACGCCGGTTCTCTCAATTCTGTGATTATCATTTACAACCCAATTTATTTCGTCTCTCTTGAAGCCGCGCCGTGTCCCGCATGCCGGCGTGAATTTCGAGAGATTTCCGTGGCGGGGATATGGCCATACGTTTTGAGACAGTGGCCAGGTATTTACTAGCAAGAAACCGAGAGCGATGAAGAAGCAGGAAGAAAGTGTCGTGTCAAAATGTATCGTTCGTGTGTGGTAACAGACGGCGGGGCTCGGCGTGAACTGTTCGCCACCGCGCTGCCAGGCAATTCTCGCACAAGAGTGTTGTTTATATAAGGGTAAATATAGCGGAGCTTCGGCCTGGCCTCAAGTTCATTGTCAAGGTCGGACAAGTTGAGGTCGAGAGGGAGACGGTAAGGGAAGAGGGAGGGAGGGAGGGCAGGAGTAGGGGGATAGGGGGGAATAGGGGGGTGGGGGTGAAGGGAAGGTTGTGGGAAGCAAAGGTGAGGTTTACTGATATAGTTGCAAGAGGTTACGGAGCAGAGCGCAATTACGGAGCCTCAGAGCGGGGCTAGATATTGCGGAAGTGGAAGAGCCCTCGCCTGGATTTTTCGTCGGGTGGAGAACACACGGCGAAGGGTCGCGAGGGCGGGCGCACAGTATCTTTAGAGAGAAACAGTTCTGACACAGGTAACCTGCTGTCGAGGGGCTGGGCGTAGGGGAGCCAGCCATGGGAGCAGTTTGGAGGGAGAGGAAGTGACGAAAAGGTTGAAAGAAACATAGGAAAAAGATCATAAAATAAAATCCAAGATTACATGAAACCGCGTTCCCTTGATGACGCTGGAGGCATTTCTCTTCAGTTTGATAACGGCAGGCATCGTGTATCAAGCACACTTATTAGACATAATAACAGAGTCTATCGAAGTTGAGAAAGCTGTATGTCTCAGAGTTTACGATAAAACGTCCCCGCGATAAAGGAATAAATGATTCTATTGCGTGATGCATTTCTAGCTATACGCTATACATGTATATATGAAGAAATTGGTAAGTCGCTCCGATCGTTTCGTGGGAATTTACGGTTCATTGTATATGTGTGTGTGTTTATTCGTGAGTGTATGTGTGTCCGTATGTAGCCAGTGCATGGCGTGACCGCTGGGACTATCGTTAATAATTCAGCCCTCCGATTGGCGTAGTCATCATCAGTTTGCGAAGACCAGGAACCACAACGGTCGGATTTCGTCCGTCCGTTCGTTCGTTCGTGCATTCGCCTGCCCGTCCGTCCGTCCTCCTCCATACACGCCCTCTGCCACCTGCTCAAGGGCGCCTCGCCAGCGTCTGTCAAGATGCCTCAAATCGCACGCACGCTCGCTCTCTGAGAAGCACGTAATGAGAACGGAGGCTTAGAAGAACACCGAAGAATGAAACGTATTTATGAATCAGTTCCTCCAGCTACGCAGTGGGGAAGAATATGTAAACAAAAAAATATTGATGTTTGACTTGGTGTACGTTGGTCCCGTGACCACTAGACTCAGTCTTATGACAACTCGTCGCAAGGTCGATTTTGCATGTAATCTCGTGATGATGGCGGCGGGATACAGTACACACACTGCAAATTTATTATTAAGAAGAGAAAGGATGTTATTACAATCACTCACAGTTACGATGCATAGATTCTCGCTCCAATACTGCCTCTTGGTCGTCTTCAGCAAGAGAAAGAGACCTGCAGCGGAACAAGTTCCTGTGCCATTGAGCGGCTGCAAGAGTCAAGTTAATGGAGTTTCCAGACGCTTGTATGCGGGGAGTCGTGGCCGGAGCCAGAGCGTTCGGGTGTCCGTGTTCCATTCATGGATCGAAAGCAAGGCGGCGTTTGGGTGTGAGTCATCGGCCCGTGTTTTGATTGGGCGTTCGGGATCTCCAACAGCTATTCCGGCCTGGCGCGGCGATGGTGGTTCGATACGACGATGTGTTTTAACCAATAATATATTTTGCTGAGGGATGATAAGTGTTCACTTATTTTCTTTTGCCTTTTCCTATTTTCCTTCACATTTCCTGTATGCAGGCTATATAAAGACTGGAAGTGTTACCCCCAAACGAGTATGAATAGGCATTTTTTTCTAAGATAATTCCCGGGTGTCATTCATAGGGTATGGATGTTTTCGAAAGTCAAAAATGCAAGGAAACTGCTTACGAAACTCTCCCATGCAAATGAAGCCTTGCAAATGCTCTAGAAGGAACATATGTCACCTTGCCATATGCATTATTCAAGCGTTGCTACATTTGGACTGTATTTAATGATTTGCTAAATTCTCATTATTCGGCCATCCGTCTGGCAATTCAAATAAATCTTCCCCTTTTCTTTTCTTTTAATTTCGACCACGATGAATCCGTCGCAAAGGAAGCATATGCCAATTATATTTTTTGTGGAAGAGTCGAGTTGCAGTTGCATTATGCGCTCTTCTCGCAACGCCCTTGCCTTTGCCCTGCTGTGGGCTGGACGCGAGGAGTCTGAGGTCAGTCATGGTGACTTACTGAACTCATGGGGGGAGGGGGGTCGTAGGAGACGGAAGAATAGGGGGTGGGGTGGGTCAGGGGGAAGGGGTTGGAGGGTGAGGGGGTTAGGAGGAGGAAGAGAAAAGGGGAAAGAGATATACTGACCAGGTGGTTCTGTGGTGTTTGGGGGGGAGGGGGAAGAGGGGAAGGAAAGAGGGTCAGAGAGCGTGGGGTGGAGAGGTACGAGAGGAAGGGGGAGACTGGCCAGAGAGAGGGAGAAGGGGTCGAGGGGCCAGAGAGAGAGAGAGAGAGGGGGGGGGGTCACAGAGAGGGAGGGAGGGGTTTCCTTTGTTAGCTCGCGTTGACCAGGTGGCTCCGGGCGATGTCTCTGGCTCTTTTCATGCCATCTTTGGGAGTTCGGTTGACCAGGTGGTTGTGAGTGTTGTTGATATGCTTTCCGGGCCGTGTTTTGGATCGGTGTGAATCCCCATCTCCCTCTCCCCCTTTCCCCCCTTTCCCCCTTCCTTCGTTCTCTCATCCCCTTCCCCTTCTTTCTTCCCCTCCCTCTGTGTTGATCAGATGACCTTCTTGCTAGCATTGCTGGTGGTGGTGCATGCTGTGGAGGTTAGTTGACCAGATGGCTTTGACACATTGTTACTGTCGTTTTTTTCTCACGGGCACTCGCTCCTTACTGTTTTTTTTTTTTTTTTTTTGTTATTGTTGTTGATCTTACTGTCGAAGTTGCTTACCTAAGCTGCGGCGAGATCTTTGTCATTGTTGTTGAAATGTGTTGTTCTTCGCGGTCTCTTTGGAGTGTTGTGATACAGTTGGTTTTAGAGAAAGGGTTGGGGGGAGGGGAGGGGAGGGGTTGGGGGTAATAGGAGGAGGGTTATGATTGATTGGCCATCTGTGTTGAAGTGAGGTGATGTTGGACAGGTGGTTTACTGTAGTTTTTGATGGATGGGATTAGTGTTTGATCAGTAGTATTATTGCAATTATCCTTGTTAGTTCTGATCTATTTTTTTTTTTTTCTTATTCTTTTTCTTATTATTATTATTGTTATTACCGCTATTACTACTACTACTACTACCATCATCTTCGTCATAGTTATCATCAATTGCCAAGCATTATTTGAGGAATATTGTGTGCCTTGTGGTTTTTTTTTTAGTTATTATCGTCTTTGCCATTTACATCCATGTTTAATTGTGACCATTATTTGTGTGCAGTTGAAATTATTGTTATCATTATCATCACCTTTACCATTATCACCATTTTTACTGTATATTTTTTCAAATATTGCTGCACCTCCTCTTGTTTTCTACAAATTTTATTTTTACTTTTCTAGTTTTCTAGTGCTGTTATTATTGCAACAATTACTGTTATTACCACTAGTATCTTATAATGAAGCTACCTCTTTAATCCTAAAAGACATTCATTAAAAAAAAGTAATTCTTACTTTTCTTTTATTTAACAGTTGATTGCCTTTATACTCGTTCTGAATGAACCATTTGTTGTAATCGGGTCATGAATAAGCTGAAATATACACACCATCCCTTCTGCGTTTCCATTTCCACCCAACGGAAAAAAACGATATTAATAGAAGACTACCTAACCTAACCGTTTTTCTCTCTCATTGATTCTAACCCCCCTCCCCCTCCTCTCATTACCCATTGATGATCTTCAGACATACACATTATAAAAAATAGACCGTCGTTCATTGTGAGCTTGTTCAAGAAGCCTGTTCTGACGCCCACCACAGTCGCGGGCGGCGGCGGCTGCGGCGGGAGAGATGAATCCTGGACTGTGTGTGTGTGTGTGTGTGTGTGTGTGTGTGTGTGTGTGTGTGTGTGTGTGTGTGTGTGTGTGTGTGTGTGTGTGTGTGTGTGTGTGTGTGTGTGAACTGAAGTCTCTGATTCGAAAAGGCCGCGTGGGATCGTTCATACAGTCTCGGTCTCGGGTTCAGTCGCGGACGAGACTGAATGGTGTGTTATGTGTTGCTGTTTTCTTTGTGGCGATATTATTGTTAGTATTTATTTCGTTATTATTGTTACTGCTACTGTTGCTTCTGCCACTACTTCTTCTGTTATACTACTGCTACTACTATTACTACTACTACGTTGTTAGTCGTCACTGACATCAGCAACATTTTTAGAATTGTTCGTTTTTCGTTATTTTGTTATTAACATAATTCTTATAGTTCTATTCCCTTACTTTTCTGTATGTTATGTTACAGTTTTTATTTTGTTTTTTCGTATTCTTCCTTGTCTTCCCCAATTCCTTATCATCAATACCTTTGTGCTGACCGGGTCAGCGTGAGTATGCATGATTATCATCTGATATTAGTGTACTATTTTTATACCGTGTAATATTCAGGTCGGTTTGGTAACGTTACGAGCTAGATAAGAATTTCGGTTGAATCATTTCTAGAATCCATCTATAAGCTTTCGTAAGTTATGTTTTTGAACTTCGTATCCGTAGTTTGCTTTGCGCGTGTGTGTGTATGTGTATTTGTATATGTGTGTGTGTGCGTGCGCGTGCTTTCTTATATACGTATGCTAATGTTTTTATATATTTTGTGCCTAGTTTGAGAATGTATCGTTTTCTTAGTGTATGTGTATGTTCACATTATTTTGCATGTTTATGTGTCTGTGCATGTGTGTGTAGTAAGCGGACGAGCGTGGGCGTGCCTGCAGGGCCCTCACCCCCCGCGTGGGCCTCCGGGTCGTGGGCTGAGGACTATCGCCGTAACGGGAACGAGAACTAACGACAGCGGACGCCCGGGGGGTCATGCGAACGGAGAGGGCAAGAGGGCACAATTGGGGGGAGGAGGGAGAGGGAGGGGAGGAGGACAGAGAGAGATTGGGGATAGGTAGGAGGAAGGTAAGGAGGTAGTTGGGGAGTGAGGAAGGGGAGGGGAGAAAGTAGGGGAAGAGGGAGAGGGAGGAGGAAGTTGGCGAAGGGGGAGAGGGGGGGAGGAAGTTGGGGAAGGGGCAGCGTATTGAGGACGTGGGCAAGGGAAGGACGGATTAGTAGGTAAATGGAGGGGGGGGGGGGTAGAAAAAGGAAGAGAAGGTTAGAGTTGCAGGTTATAGTAAGGCAGGTCAAGACAAGGAAGACTGAAGTCGTAATAGAGATTATTACGTATGGAAATGTGAGTCTTGTATAAAAATAACACTCCGAACAAGGCAGTTGCGGCAATCGAAAGAGAGGGGGAGGGAGGAAATCTTGATAATCAAGGTAAAGGGCAAACAAAATACAGCTGTTTTTTCTTGTTTGTCAGTCGACAGTGGAGTAACGGATTTATTTTACCTCTCCCGCTTGACGAATTTACTTTGCAGTCATGGTAATACATACACAAATGTTAATAAATACTTAAAGTAGAAGAGAAAGAAATATCACTTCAGCACAAAAGAACATTGAAAAAAGGGAAAAAAAGAAATTGAAACGAAACTCAAACGATGTTAAGTGCTGAACGCAGTACTCCATACGGAGCCACAGCTGTTAGAACTCTTTTAATAGATCTGTAAAGTTCATCACGTTGCACACACACAAAAAAAAATCAAAGGTCAGCCGAAAAGGGTTATTGCAGCCATCTCTCCCGCAAGGAATGCACCACGAGCGAGAGATCTTATCAGCGCGGGATATGTTATCTTATAACACGTTGGGTCTTTGATGTGTGACTCACCCTTCGCCGCGAGGAATAGCACGGGCCTCTTCTGACTGTCACGTGACACTCTTCCCGCTCACGATGTCTGGTTGTTGTTGCATATAATGATGAAAACATTCTTTGCGGTTTCATATGGATTAGCTTATTTTTTGCCATTATTGTTGTGTTTGTTTTATTCTTGTATGTCAAGGACTGAAGTGTATTTTTTTTTATTTTAGTGTGAACATTAAAGAGAGTTCTTTATGATGTTGGCAATGTTGTGAAATACAGGCGCACGTGCAGTCACACTCGCGCGCATGTGGGGAAGGGGGCATGGGAAGGAGACATGCAAAGAAAGATAAAAACAAGGGAGAGGGACTGGTGGTCGGAAACCCGGGGAAAGGAGAAATAAGAAAGATGAAGATATCCATATAGGAGAGGAAGAGGAAGGGGATAAAGAGAGGGGAGAAGAAATGAAAAAGCAGTAGCGAGATGGGTCAAGCAAGCGAAAGAATCCAAAGAAGAAGAAAAAAACAGCAACAAAGACATCCCCAATTCTTCTTTCCCCTCAACAGCGCGTAATACGGCAGGATGTGTGTCAGACCACATGGAAACAAACAATAACAAAACAGGAAAGCCAACCCGTTTCACGTATTCCAGCTTCCGACATTTGACCTTTGATCTTTTGGTCAATGTCATTCTCAGTTTTGTTTTTGTTCTTTTGTTTTTGTTTTTCTTTGGGGGAGGAGGAGGAAGAAATTTGCGATATGCAAATTAAGTGTTTCCTTTTTTTGTTTGTAAGTGTCAATTGTCTCGTTATGTCGGTGGGCGACCCTGCAGAGTAACTAAAACACGGCATTCAGTAACGGGTGTTGCAAAAATGACAATAATGAAGTTGATGAGTTTAGATTTACTACATGAAATAAATGCATAGTATGTTTCGTTAATTCCATTTTGACTTGCATTTGATGTTTCGCAAGGCAATAAAAAAATCAACGACCATTTCAACCCTTAGAAATAATTTATAAAAATCTGACCGTCATCAGCACCGTTTTCATTTTCGTTTTACGATTTTTTTATTTTTTTATTATTTTTTTTCACTGAACTGTAAATGCTTTCGTATTGTATCTGCGTAATTCTTCTCTTTCTTCTGGGACGTATAGCAGATGTTCCTCCGCCTTGGCAGACTTTCTCCCCTTGAATCGGTTCTCGGAAACCCGCGTCTGGATCTGCACCTGAAGAATGATTTATACGCTGGGATTCCAAGGCGCTGTTGTTTCATCTTCACTCTAAGCTTTTATTTCGTACTCGCTATTCGTTTATTTTGTTGCCTTTATCCTTATCCTTGCCTGCAGCCTATTTGTTATTATTTCA
The DNA here is from genome assembly GCA_017312705.2 of Penaeus japonicus. Taxonomy (NCBI): domain Eukaryota; kingdom Metazoa; phylum Arthropoda; class Malacostraca; order Decapoda; family Penaeidae; genus Penaeus; species Penaeus japonicus. Next base: position 55,009 of record BOPN01001873.1, read on the forward strand.
CTGTTGCTCTCATCCTAATGTTTATGCTTTATTCTCTCAGCCTTTTACCGTTCTCTTTAGTCTTACCTTCACCCTTACCATAGTCTTCATCCGTGCCTCTCACCCTTACTCTTTTCCTCACCCTTCCTCCTCCTCCTCCTCCTCCTCCTGGCTGCTCGGTGAGTCAAGGAGGGAGTTGAGTGACTCTCTGATTCCCTTGATTGACTCATCTCAACCTTTGTCGTATTATTGCCATTCTTAGCGCCTTTAAATGTCAATCACCTTTCAGGCAACTTTTATGGCATATCTCGAAGCGCAAAAAATAAGAAGAAAGAAAGAAAGAGAATGAGAGAGAGAAAAAAAAACTTGCTTGGTTCCATAGGAGGCTACATAATCCACCTCCCCAACCTCTTCCACTCCACCTTTTATGAGGGAGGGCAGTCAGGTTCTCATTCTCCTTCACCCGCTCCTCTCCCCTCCTCCTCCTCCTCCTCCTCCTCCTCCTCGTATCATCTCGATCCCATGGCATCTTCATCTCTCTACAATGTTAAGGTCTTTATCTCTCTCTCCCTCTCCCACTCTCCCTTTCTCCCTCTCTCCTTCTCACCCTATCACCCTCCCTCTTTCCCTCCCTCCCTCCCTCCCTCCCTCTCCCATAAACACTCTACCACCTTCACCCCACCTTCACTTACCTACTTCCTCCCCTCCTCCGTCCCTACCCCATACCCTCCACCCCATTATCACCCACCCTCCCCCAACCCTCCTTTGCTGTCTAGACGGTCAGGTGGGCGTGACTTGAGATGCTCGACCGCTGCTGCTGCTGCATCTCTTTGCTCCCGGTCTAGTTCCTTCCCGAAATATATCATATTAGCGCGACCTGTAATCTCTCTTTTCCCTCCAAGATATATGTCCTTTTTTGCGTTTTTTTCCAGATGTTTTATGTTACTTTTTGGGCAATATTTTTTTTTTCTTCTTCTTTTCTTTTCTTTTTTGGAAGGGGGTGGGGGGTGGGGAGGAAGGTGGAGGAAGGGATAGTTATGAGCGCGCCTGTCTTTCTTGTAAGGGTCAGGGAGGTCAGCACACCCTCTCATTGGTCAAACTTAACTCTTTTTTTCTCTCTCGCTCTATGTTGATGTCATATCATATTTCCTCTGCGATTCATTCTTTTTTTATTTCGTCTATTGTTATTTTTTCCTCTAAGGGATTTAGCTTGATATGTATGATTTTTTTTTATTCTTTTTTTTCTTATTTTCTTCTTAAATCTTTTTAGAATAAGGTTTATTTGAATGAAAAAAACCTTTGTTTCGTTATATGTTTATTTACATGTTTCCTCGTTTTTATCCTCTGCAGATACCCACATGGTTTATCTCCTACAGTTATGATTATCGTTGTAATTTCAAGTATGAGATTGCCAATAGAAAATGTACCTCACTGTATATCTAATCTGTCCCCAGCTTTAGTTTTTCAAAGAGTTCGTCACTTGGTATACATCTACCTATAGTTTTGGCCAGGCTATGTATATCAAACAGGTATTAATTTGGAACGTTTTTTTGGCGTTTATATCAGTAAAGCTGAAACGTTTATTACGTGCCTATATTGTATTGTCAACCAGACTGCTAGGGATCTTTCGACTTTACTGAGACATTGCACAGGCTAATGCAGGTGTGCAGTATTTAACCACGCAGTTATTGTACATCAATTCCAGTATATATGACCACCTGTTGCACAGGCGCATGATGCACAACACAAGTATTGTACATCCAGCGCCCCCTCCTTCTCGTCCCCTCGTCACTCCCCCTCTCCTCTCCCCTCCTCCATGTACACCCAAGCTAGTGAACACAGGTTGCTGGTCTCCCCCTCCCCCTTCCTCCCTCGTGAATGGTGGTGGGCGGGGCGGGGTGAGCGTTTCAAGGTGAGCTGGTCCCCTTATCCCTCCCACGCCCACACCCCTAATGAATGGAGCTCACGGCCGCCCATTGTAGATGCACTTATGAATGAATGGACAGGTGGCTCATTTGATACAAAGGAGGCAGCTTCACTCTCTTCGCACTTGGGAAAAAGGGGTCGGAGGGGCTGAGGGGGCGAGGCTGGAGGGGCTCGCTGCCCTTCATTTTGGAGGGGGGTAAACAAGGTGCTAATTGAATCATACACATACACACACACACACATGCAGACTTATAGATATAAGTGAACACATATTCATACATACATACATACATACATACATGCAAATAGAAACACACACACACACACACACACACACACACACACACACACACACACACACACACACACACACACACACACACACACACACACACACACACACGTAGATACAGTTAGACATAGCTAGACATCTAAAAGACAACGGAAACGCCATTCTTCCTCGAAAACGACGAAAGAAAACAACGCTGCCAGCTAGCGAACAGAACAAGTGATTTATAGATTAAATAACCAATCGTTCTTCATTTGCGTTCAAGTTTTTGGGGCAACCTTGAAGCACATTATCACTGTCTGAGACTGGTTGAACCACATATGTCTTCCTGATGGATATGAGGCAAGAAGTGCGCTGTCAGGGAAGACGTTTCGAAACACATGATTGAAAAAAGTTGATCTTACGTCTGGCCTAGGAAGGGGGAGGGAGGGGAGGAAGGGGGGGGAGAGGAAAGGAAGAGAGAGATAGAAAGGAAAAGAGAGAGAGAGAGAGAGAGAGAAGGAAAAAAACGAGGAAGAATGAAAGAAAGAGAGGAGAGAGTGAGAGAAGGTGGAAGGATGGTAGGTGTAAAAAAAAAAACAGTTGATCAGACAGAGAAAAATCAAGAGATAAAACAGAAACACAAACAGAGAACGATACAAAGAGAAGAAATAAAGAGAAAATCGTCACCTAGGTGTTGCTTACGGATGATACCACCTGTTGTCTTAGGTATATATCTGACCAGCATACATCATGAGCGTATGGTATACTTACACAACACCTGCCCGGGTATTCAATCACTAGCATACGCGCACCCAATGTTTATTTTGATTAAAAAAAAGATATGCATGCCTTTGCAATATGCATTTCGTTGCTCGACAAAGTTAACGGCGCCATTGACCCTCTTCATCCGTACTCGAGATCCGAGCTTCATTTCAGGGCGATAAGAGATAAAGATCGAGCTTCTCCTCTTCCTTGGGTTCTCGATGAGGCGCGAGGGAACGCAGGAATCATCAGAGGAAGGGTAAAGATTCCATGCGAAGGAATTCCAGTGATAGGAATTAGTGTGGGCATTGTTATTGTTGGGAATTAGTGATTTTTGCAATGGCTAAGAAAGTCGGGATGCGCGGCGTGTTGGTGGTTGTGGGCGTGTGTGTTTATCTGTGTACACCTACCCTCGGCGCCACAATATGGGCTCGGCCCTTGCGCGTGGGCGGACATGGGCGGCCGCATCCTGTGTCCCGGCCCGCCCATACTTGTTCTTACACTCAGGTCGCCGCCACCTCCTCTGGTCACTGAAGGAGACCAGAAAGTGACTCGCTGGTGACTTGCTTGCGTGGGAGTTTGCGGTACAGAGATGCCTTTTTTTTAGGAATATCTGAAGGGGGTTACAGGTTAAAGATACCGTATCGTTACAGCGTTGGAATATTCGGCTGTTGAAATGCTTGTGGGATACAGTTCTGGCTACAGCAGTTCAACGTGCAAATAATTAGTTTTGGTGGAGACGCGCTTATTTTAGGTTGTGGTTTGTGATAGTGCATGGTTGCAGTGATGTCACAGGTGAAACCGCATCGTTATCGTAGTTGGGGGAGAATCGTTGTATCAAAGGTTACATTATTTGCAAAGGTTACATTTGTAGTCACATTACAAGCACAACTGAGAGAGAGGGAGAGAGAGAGAGAGAGAGAGAGAGAGAGAGAGAGAGAGAGAGAGAGAGAGAGAGAGAGAGAGAAGAGCGGAAAATAATATATATTTCTCTTAAAACCCCAAATCTTGGAAGGGCGAGACTTGTTGCCTCCTCAAGATGCTCTGACCTCCAGAAGGACTCGGAGAAGTCCTTATTAGACAGCAAGGTCAAGCTCGAAGGTTCTCCGAGTCCCCGAGAGACAGCTGGATGGATAGATAGGTAGGTGGTGGGATGGATTGGGGATATCCGATAGCACTCTATCTATCTATATATATTTCTCTCTCTCTCCCTCCCTCCTTCCCTCTACCCCTCCTTCCCTTTTTGCCTTCCTCCTTCTTCCCTTTCTTCCTTGCCTCTTTCTTTTCCTCCTTGCCTCCCTCTCTCCCTCCCTCTCTCCGTCATTCCCTTACACATCTCTCTCTTTCCGAGGAATTGAGGATAAACAGGGGGGGATGTGCAGGTGTTTCTCCGGAAGATGGCCGCGGATACGGGCGGCGTGGCTGGGAAAGGTCATGCTTACGGCAGGCAGTGACTCAGGGTGCCAGTGCCTCTCACACGTGGCACTGCGTAGGAATTCGTTTGTGTGTATGTGTGTGTGTTTTGTGTTTTTGTGTGTTCTACCTCCGCTCGTTACTGTGTATGTTTATGTTTATATAATTTGATTCGTTTGTATGTGTGTGTGTGTGTGTGTGTGTGTATTTTCGTGTTTGTTTATTGTGTGTGGATTTTATGAATATTTTTTTCGTATTAATTCTGCGTGTAAATGTATTTACTCGATTTATACTCGTCCATGTGTGAATATGTGTGTGTGTGGGGGGGGTGTTTGTGTGTGTGTGTGTGTGTGTGTGTGTGTGTATTTCTTTCGTTTTCAATGATGTCACAGCCATTTCTTCACAAGAGCCATAATGATCCACTTCCGAAGCTGATTCATTGCCTGATCCAACCAGCAGCGATGGCCGTGTCCCTTTAAAGCCTACGTGGAAGAATACAGGCAGAAAGAGAGAAGAAGAGGAAAATGAAAGAGAACAAATCTTATGACTGTTATCATGATGGTTATGATTATGATAGGGAGGAAGAAGTAGATGATGGCAATAGTGATGATGACGATGCTGATGACTAATAGTACCAATCGAAATAGTATTGACCGTGATATCTACAGGTGCTCCGAATTTTAATAATGGTGTTGCAATTTGCATCGTACCTGCATTCTGCCTTACAATGGCATCTGTAAAAGACGCACCGGTGCTTTATCTACAAATAATATGACTTATTTTTTCGTAGATTTACATTTGATTATTAATTATGAATGGTGTTTTACATCGTGTGACGTATATTTTACACACACGATAGTTTGTTTTGATTTCTGTCTAATCATTATTCAAAGGGTTGTTCTTAAAGAGTATGCGAATCACCCCCCCCCCTTTTTGTGCGTGTATCTTATTATCTTATTATACTGCAGGGTTTTTTTCAATAATTTTTAATAATGTAGGTAGTTTTCTTGCTGTTGATATTGGTTTTGAGTTTCATTAGTGCTGTTTGCAATGTTGTTTTTTATCTTTTTTTTATCATTGATATTATGATTGTATTTTTATAAATCATTATCATTATTATTATCATCATAGTTATTCACACTATTACTGTCACCATTATCATTGTTATTGTTGCTGTAAATATTGTTATTATTTTTTGTTATTGTCATTATTATTACCGGTAGTAGTAGTAATAGTATCAATATTTTTGTCATCATCGCTATCTTTTTTACCATTGCCCTTGCTATCGCTTTTATTAAACTAAATTTTGCAACATGACGAAATATTCCATCCCAATCATTATAGCTTTCAATTTTTACTTGTATGGGGGTTTTCATTTTATGTGTAAAATACCTTTTCATTATCATCACCTTCGTTTCTTTATGTTGGGGTATTATTCTGTTGCAGCTACTCTCAATGTGGTTAGTGTTATTAAAGGAGAGAGAGAATAAAGAGAAGGTTAAGAAAGAGGAGAGAAGGGAAGAAGAGGAGGGGGGAAGGGGAGAGGAGATGGAGGGGGGACAAGGGAGAGAGGAGGAGGAACGAGGAAGAGAGAGGGTAAAGAGGTTGAAAAAAAGTAGGATGGAAGAAGGAGAGAAGGGGAAAAGAATAAAGGGGAGAAAGGGGAAAATAGGAAAGTTGGAGGGCGAAGGGAGGACGGGAAGGAGGAAGGAAGAGGGAGTGAGGGAATGGTGAATAAGGGGGTAGGAAAGAGGGCGGGGAGAGTGAGAGGTATGGTGGGTCTTGGTAATGGAGAGAGAGAGAGAGAGAGAGAGAGAGAGAGAGAGAGAGAGAGAGAGAGAGAGAGAGAGGACAAGCGGTGGGTGTGTGGGTGGGAAGTAAAGTAGCCCCTTACACCCCCCACCCTTTCCTCTCCGCCCCGCTCCCCTTGTACAAAATGATACTGGGGGGGAGGGGGGAAGGGGCGGGGAGTGGGCACTTGCTGTGCGTGGAGCAAGCGACGAGGGAGAGGGAGAGAGAGAGAGAGAGAGAGAGAGAGAGAGAGAGAGAGAGAGAGAGAGAGAGAGGACAAGCGGTGGGTGTGTGGGTGGGATGTAAAGTAGCCCCTTACACCCCCCACCCTTTCCTCTCCGCCCCGCTCCCCTTGTACAAAATGATACTGGGGGGGAAGGGGGAAGGGGCGGGGAGTGGGCACTTGCTGTGCGTGGAGCAAGCGACGAGGGAGAGAGAGAGAGAGAGAGAGAGAGAGAGTGGGGGGGGGGGAGGTGCGTGTGTGTGTGTATGTGTGTGTGGACGGTGGAGGTAGGTAAGGACTCCTCAGCTCGGCAGCGCCAGTATGGCCCGAGAGCTTCAGCCGGCAACACCGTGTGACTGGCTGGAATCGGTGACAGGGTGACTCTCGCGCTCTTCTCATCTCTCCCGCTCTCTCGCTCCCCCTCTCTCTCTCTCTCTCTCTCCTCGCACAACACGCGTGTTTTGAGATCTGAGATTGCTGTCACGGGAGCGAGATGTAGGAGCCCCTTTTGTTATTCGTTGCAATGTTAGAAAATAGAGGGGAGGGTGGCGAAACTTTTCCTCCCTTTCTGTCGCTTGTTTTTTTTCGGAAAAAAAAACTTTTTCGTTTTGAACTTCTGACTCGATGTCCAGTTGCGCAATATGATTTGTGTGTGTGTGCATTTATTCGTTGGCTATTTTTACATATGCATATATGTATCGAAGGAGTGATTCAAATGACATGTGTGATCGTGCAATATTTCGGTACCAACGATGCCACAAACAGATATTCGAAACATGACTTCATATTCGGTGACACCAAACGTGACTCAGTGATCTGAAGTGTTCTGTGCATCAGAGGCATATACTGGTACAATTGGTATTATATTGTGTATCTGTAGATTGAAGTGTGTGTGTTTATAGTATATGTTTATAGTATATGTAGGTGCGTACATATTTTTTGTTTGTGTTAGAGATAGTAGATAATTGTGTGTCTGTGTCTATGTGTGTATTTTAACAAATTTGCGTGAACGTGTGTGATTCATGTAATATCCATGCATATATATATATATATATATATATATATATATATATATATATATATATATATATATATATATGTATATGCACATATATATATATATGTGT
>BOPN01001873.1:72500-92500 GCA_017312705.2 Penaeus japonicus
ATTTTTTTCATACATGTGTGTTTGTGTGCGTGTACAACATATACACATTATGCTTTATTGCAGAGACCAGTTGGAGATAATCTCAATGTCAACGTTTTGTTTATAAATTTGGCAATATTTGAGATTCTGACTTTTGTGGATGTGACCAGAGGTGGAGGCCATAATCATAAAAATCAAAACAGCGAAGACGAGGGCAGAAGAATTATACTGATCAGAGCCGCAAGAGAAGAAAGCATTAGCATCGCATCTTGCAACTGCAAACTCTGGCATCTGTACAACAAAATACATGTAAATAATGATAATAAGTATATGGCACTTTGCTCTAACCATAGCATGTAGGAGGAACCTTAAGTAAATGACACTGATTTTAGAATAAGATCAATGGTAATAGAAGTATACACCAAGACATAATCATACACGAAAGTGAATGTGGGAATCTACTACAGGAAATCCCAATACATATCAAATACAATGACCATCCACGGAAAACATTATAAATCGTAAACCGAGCAAAAAAAAAAAGTCTAAACAAACAAACAAGTGGAAACAGCACGAGAGGAACCGCCGCACAAACATACGTCCGCATCGGCCACAGGAAGAGGATGCCCCTCCATGGAATGCTATGAGCCAGGAAACTTACCGCGCACGTTGATCATCTGCTGACACAACGTGGTGAGAGATAGGGAGCAGAGGGGCATACGACTCATCAGGAAGTGCCATGAGTCAGCCCAGGAAGGCACCGACACGCAGCCAGGCCATTCATGAAATCCGCGAGTTGGAGGAACACGGGCATCAGCACCAACAGCGGCAGCATGAGGTCGGCCAGCCAGGTGCAACGAGATCGCCAAGCTATCATCAGGCTGGAATGTGTGTCTGCCGCTAGCACTGCACTCACTACCACTACCTCCCCCCCACTCTCTCTCCCTCTCTCCTCCCTGCCGCCGCCACCACCACGTCCTACCACCTACCATCATCGCCTGCCAGCCCCTTCCCCCTCCCCTCTTTCTCCCTTACCCCCCGACCGCCGCACTTACCACTTCTTCCCCCACTTACCACTTCTTTCGCCGCCATCGACACTCCAATCCTCCATTCACCCTGATTATCAACCCCGCCGCTTCTGTCGTTCTTTGCACATCACATATACCACTGGCGCTGGCGAGCACTTGATGCCTTTTTCCGCGAACGAAACTTGCCAAGGCTTTCGCTGAAACGCCTCCCCTCTCGCCTCACCCGATGTCAGTTTAGCGATATCTGTGTGCAACGCGGATCACCCTGACCTCTGCTTCCTACTCCCGATATCTTTTTCGCAGTATTTGTGTATCTCTATCTATCTATCTATCTATCTATCTATCTATCATTTTCATTCCCCTTTCTCTCTCCTTTTTATGTTTCTTCTCCTTCTCCATATTCCTATCCCTTCCCCTCTCCCCCCTTACCCTCTCATTCCCCTTCCCCTTCCCCCTCCTCCTGTTTTCTCCCCACCGCCCATCGCGCATCACTCCTGTCTGTTGGCCGATCGGTGACACGTAGCCGTCGTCGTTACCAACACGAGCCCGACACGGCGCGAGAATTTAACGGAATCCCAGTGTTGACACTATTGACTCGTGTCCAAAAGGCTCTCTGGGTTCTTGGTGTTTGATTTCTCTTACATCAGTAGCACACACATGCGCACATGTGCATACGCTCATGCACACACACACACAAAGACGTGTTTGTGCGTGTATTTATGTATGTGTATGCATATACACGTATATGTATGTATGTATGTATGTATGTATGTATGTATGTGTGTATATATATATATATATATATATATATATATATATATATATATATATATATATATACATATATATATGTGTGTGTGTATCTATTTTTACGCTTGAACTTTAAATCGGAAATACAAGCATGTCGAGGTAGATTTGTAAGTTTAAAGTTCGACATGAAAGTCTATCACCGAAAAAATACCAGATATAATTTTGAAATATAGATTTTTAAAATGCTCCCTTTCTACCCACTTTTTGCCCTATTAATCACCCTCCCTTTCGCCCATCATGCCCTCCTCCCTCTCGGGTTCATCGGTCTGGCACCCTCTGCCCCCCCCCCCCCCCCTTCGACCTTTGTGGGGAAAGGTATTTGGTGGTGTTACGTAGTGCACAGCCTTGGTTGCCTTCGCTGGCACTGGGTTGCTCGGCCACTGCGTTCTTGGCGCCGGCAACCGTGGGAACACCCCTGACAACGCTGCTGGAACTGTTTCCCCTCTCTCCCCTCTCTCCTCTCCCCGCTTTCCTCCCCCCCCCCTACTCTCCCCTCCCTCTTCCTTCTCCCCTCCTCTCCCTCCGTCACTCTCGCGCCAGCTCTAAACCGAGTTAGAAAGTCTTTGTGTTTTGAGTTGTTTTACTCCTTGTTTTCCCTTCCTTGTTTCTCTCTCTCTCTCTCTCTCTCTCTCTCTCTCTCTCTCTCTCTCTCTCTCTCTCTCTCTCTCTCTCTCTCTCACCCACTCTACACTTTTGAGTATGAATTACGAAAAAAAGAAAAGCGTTTTGCCAGGGTACCTCTCCACCTCCTCGCAGAGTGAGTTCGAGGGAGGTGAAATTAGTCAGGCTTCGGGTATTCGGGGATCATTATTTTGCGTAGTTGCCTACCCTTGTCACGTGGTTTTGTTTTGGTCGCAGATGGTCGCCTGCTGCACCGGATTCTTATGACAATGTATATATCTATATCTATCTATTGATTGATCTATCTATATATGTATGTATATATTTATATATGTACATGTATTTTAGATATATGTATATGTATTATTTTGCTTGCTCGCGTTTTGTTATTTTATTTTTCGTGTTATTGTTGTTATGATTGTTTTTGAGCGTTTTAACGTTATTGTGTGTACTTGGTACTGCGTGATTGTGTAAGAGTTGTCAACGCAAAGGGTAACATTTGAAAATAGCTACCTGTAAGTGGTGATGTATTTACGGTTTCTGAAAAGAAAAATGCGAAACGTTTGGGCTCGCACTGCAAATTTCCTTCGTCGGTGCTGGTCGAACTGGTTTAGTGTCATTTTTATTATTATTATTATTATTATTATTATTATTGTTCTTAGTTTTTATTGTTATTGATTATTATTATTATTAGTGTTATTAACATCATCATCATCATCATTTTTGTTGTTTAGCTATTTTTCATTATTGTTATTATCATTGTGATTAATAATGTGTGTGAACCATTGTTTTTTTGTTGTTTTTTCTTTACTGTTGTCGCTGTGCCATGTAAAAGTACACCTGCTTTAAGTACAATAAAGTGATAAAAAAGTGGACTGTAAGGACTAATTATATGAACAGTGAACTAGCGAGAGGCAGGGAAGCGGCGTTTTAATTACCTGCGCAGTTCATATCCCTTTGTGGCACCGGCCTGCGTCGCCTCTGCTTGGTCGGTATTTAGTATACTACGACCAAGAGACTTTCAACTAGTCCATGTGACTACCGTGCGTTTTTTTTTCTGTGCGATGTTTTTTGTACGTGGAAAATGAAGGACTATATGCATCGATATAGCATTGTGATTTTTTTTCTCGATATATCATGATGCTGTTTTGTCATCGAAGTGTTTCTATTCCCCCCTCCCCCTCTCCTTTGCAGCCATAAGATAAAAGCACGTAGTAACTGACCTGTGGGAGCGCCTGTCTCATGATTTACTCTTTAAACCAGATAAGTGATGAGAGGCTCGCTGTGCCACGCGTTACAGGCTAACACTCTCTGATGCGGCGACGAGCTCCGCCAGGCTCAGAACAGTGTCAGGTGGACGAAGTCATCAGATGACAACTTGTGGGTCACGCCCTTACCCTCTCGCCGCCAGGATCTCGCGCCTGAAGGAGGAGGCTTGCCCTTAGAGGACACGCCGATGTAGCGGACCAAAAAGCCACCGCTGTAGTGAACCCTTTGTAGTGAACCTCCCGCTGGACCAGTTCCCTGAGAAGTGGGGAAGCAACCCAGTAGCGGACCACACACGCCGCTGACCTCCATCTCTGTCTCTCACTCTCTCTCTCTCCTTCTCCCTCTCTCTCTCTCTCTTTAGCAGTAGACCGTGTAAATGGTTAAACAGTGATGTAAAAATCCCCCTCGCCCACATCCTCATCCACCTCCTCCTCCTCCTCCTCCGTCTCCTCCTCTTTCTATCGCGGGCGACCTTCAAGCAGCGACCATCGTCTCGTCTCGTCTCGTCTCGTCAGCAGCTTCCAAGTGACCAGGAATACCACTCTCGTTTGTGAATAACACGCTGTGGAAAGCAAGCGTGCCTGCGCGAGCGAAGGCCGCCAGTGGAGTAGCAAGCAGTGAAGAAGATCTCGAGATCTGCGTGTGTGTGCTTATGTTCTGTATATAATACGGAGATACTGGACCCCAAACTTACCAACAAAGGGGATTGAACTTCGCATCTCACGACTTCCAGCACTGAAATCCCTCCCGTAGACGTTAGACCTTTCAATAGAGGTAGCCATTCCATTAGTGTAGCGTAAGCAGTGAACTTGATACGTATACCAAGTACCTTCTCCCCAGCTGAAGGACATTGTTCTTGACCAAATATTTTTGTTTATTTGAATATGAACTGTGATAGTTATTGTACATGAGAATTTTTACCTGAGGGATAATCTAGTGCCTTTCGTCTGTTATCGTCAAGCCAAAAGAAAATAAGAGAAAAAGAAAATCTAATTTCTAGTGAGAGAAAGTAGAGAAAAAAGTAGTCTATAATTTTTAAGAAAACCTACGCGAGTGCCAAAAAACTGCAAAATAAAAACGATATACATATATACATATATATATATATTTATAGTAATTAAGACCCTTAAAAAAGAAACCCAGTGACTTCAAGACCGTTGATTTTTATGTGGAGTGAAGAACCAAGCAGCAGCGACCTTATGTGTGACATCATGTTGTCCAGAGGCCATGGAGGGCAAGGAAGGTTCAGCCTTCAGAACCTCATTCTCGGACAGCACATTACCTCCAAACTGGTGAGTAAAGACAGCAGAAAATGGAACAACTATTTCGATTTCTGTTGTCTTTTTTTTCTTATTTTGAGTGCGTCTGCTTTATGATTTTTGGCTAATTGTTCAGAGGTAATTTCGTCGGAGTTTGTGAGAAGCGGACGTTTAGAATTGTTGAGGGTACGTATGTTTATGGTTTGTTGGAATGGTTTCGAAGACTGTTAAGTGTTGCAACGACCATTGCATGTTGAGGTAAGAGGATTTTGTTTTCGTTCTGCTATTGATTCGATGTTGATAACTCTCGATGATTAATCGTTTGCTTCTCCCACTTTCTCTTTTGTATATAGTAAATGGCTATTTCATATTTTCATGTAAATGTTGCATGACTAATCTATTTGTTGCTCGATATATCAGAGGTAAACTTCCACCATTCCGATACAAAAAAAACTTGTTTATATTTTGTTAGTATGAAAATAGCGTTTAGATTATGGGAACTCTGTGAACTTTAATAGCTATTATTTTGTAATTTTAGCAGTAGATACTGGAACCGCAATTCTAAAAGAAAAGAAATATAGAAAGTGAATGTATATATTAAAATTCAGATTATTTTGTGTTAGCAATCTAAAACAGTCGAGTTCTTTCACATGTAACGCTTATTTTTACATTGCCATATGTTGCCATACTTGTCACTTGACACTCACATTTACGCATATTTCAGTACATGCTCTTTTAATATTTGTAATATATTTAATATAAAGTACTTCTTTATGCCACCACACATGCCCGAGTTAACCGATCACATTTCAACACTTACTTATTAACTTGCTTGCTCCTTTTTGCCAATGCTTCCGCTTCCACACTAGAACCTGGTAATTCGATTTAAACACCGCAGACACAATATCACGTAATGCCACAACATTATATCCACACAAAACCTACAAGACTACACAATATCCACAATATCGTCATCACTCCTGCATATTGCCTTTACCACACACACACACACACACACACACACACACACACACACACACACACACACACACACACACACACACACACACACACACACACACACACACACACACACACACACACACACACACACACACACACACACACACACACACACACACACACACACACACACACACACACGAGAACCACTCCCGACCCAACCTGCAGCACTCTACAACCCTACAACACGTGTTTCCAGGGCAGTAATATGGACTCCTGTTTTCAGGAGGAGCAGATGAGGGTGGACGCCGAGGAGCCCATGTCCCCGATGTCCCCCATGTCCCAGGGCTCCGACCACGACCACGACAAACCCACCGTCAGACAGGTATGTGTGAGAGAATGGGGAAAGGGAGACAGGGAGGAATGGGGGAAGAGAGAGTGTTGATGAAAAGAGAGAGGGGGAATGATAGAGATTAGAGAGAAAGTATTAATTAAATTAAGGGATAGAGAGGAGGGAGATGAGAGAGTGGAATGGATGCTAAAAGAAGACGGGTAGGGATGAACGGATACGGAGAAGAGAGAGAGGAAAGAGAGGGATGTGAATGGAGGTATAGGAAGAGAGAGGGAGGGGGGCAGGACCAAAATAGGCATATATGATTACGCAAAACAGAGGAGATAGCGGGAGCGAAATCCAAGCATTGTCCTTTGGCAAAAGGACAACGAACACAGGTCGTCGGTGAAGTAACCAAGTACCTCGACCTTAATTTCCACACCTAATCAGGCGTAAAGCAGTAATATAGTTTCCCAATTAAAATGTTTGTTGTCGTTACTTGTGAGCTGTTAATAGCCTGGCCCTTCAGCACCCGCGATCAGCCTATATGCTCTTCGCGTTCTCTCAATCATGCCATTAATTACTACAGCGACATCCCAATTAGTGGGCGAGGGGTGATGTTTGCAGCGTGAGTCATGCGCTCGCCGTGCTGAGCGACCGCCCGTCCTCCCCCCTTCCTCCTACCCCCAACCCCTTTCCCCCCTTACCCCCCTTACCCTTTCCCCCCTACCCCTTTCCTCCTTTCTGTTTCTTCTCTCTCTTTTATCTATCTTCTTCTGTTTCTGCTCCCTGTTGCTTCCTTCCTCCTCTATTTACTCTTCGTTGTCTTCTCTTTCCTCCTTCCTTCTCCTCGTTTTCTTGCAACTTATCCTCTTCACCCCTTCTTTCCTCGCTCTCTCTCTCTCCTTCCCTACCTCCCAGTCCTGCTGTTCTCCCCACCCTCCGTCCCCCATCTGCTCCCTTCTCCAACCCCCGTGCACTTGGCACTCGAAACAGCTGAGCACGAGACTTGAGTGTCGAGTCTCCCCCAGCGGATGTAGGTCCGGACTCGGGGTATGCGGGCATGTTGAGGGAAGGCGGGTATCCACACGTGGGTATGACGGCGCGGTAAAAGGTGGCGGCGGCGGCGACGGCAGCGGCGGTGGTGGGGTTGGGTCGGTCGGCTGCGTTTGGCCCTCGGAGACCACCTGTGTGAATGCATGTCACATTGTTGGCTGCATTCCTCGGTTGCGTCACGTCCATCCCTGAGTCAGCTGCGGTTTAACTTTTATAATGCTGTAACTTAAAGAAAATATAAGGATTTTTTAAAAAGCATTATCGAAGAGAAAGAACCACGAACAAGGCAGCGTACCGGCGCCGTCGATGTACCCTGGCAGTTGCCCCGCGCTGCCGAGACCCACCGTGTACCCAGGCTGTGGTCGTGCCAGCTGACCCCTGGCAGACAAGGTCAGGCGAGGCAGCAGAGCGTCAGCAGAGGTGGGGGCGGCCACCTGCTGCCTCCTCCGGCCTGCTGAGACACCATTGTGAGTCAGCAGTACCAACTGATCTGCGCTAAGAGGGGAAGGAGGTCGAGCTATCTTTATCAGTCTAGTTCCTCAAAGTCAGTCAGTGTCGAATTTACTGATAACGTTGGCATGACGACAGATAGTATGCACACACACTCAGGGCATGGAAGTACAAAGTCCGTCGCGTCTTGATAACACGAAATTACTGGGTAATACATGATTACGAACTTATCCCCTCCCATATGTAGCCATCTAGCACTGACCATCCATAAGAGGATCTGCGCCGGGTGATTATTATCATACTACACTCATTGCTCTATCATTTCCATTATGAATATTTTATATCTCTAAAAAAAGATACTGATAGTTTTTGTTCATATGCTTCATCGCGTGAAACATAAATACATCTGATAAATACAAGTGACGTGAAGGGAACGAGCGGCTAATAATTGATTATAACAGCAGCGTACCCATCAATTAGTAGTTAACTATAAATCACGCCCATCAAAGGCCATGCCGTAACAGTGCCAAGGGTCACGGTACTCTACAACGGAAGTGGAGTCAATTCGAACAAATGCCAAAGTGCCAGATCCAAACGGCCCTTAACGAGGACAAATGACGCCGTTCCGATATCAAACGCGACGCCATTTATCACCGAATCAATTAGTCGACGACATAATGATCGTAGCGCCCTTAGTACGGGGCGCGAGCGACGGGTCCATGCAGCTCGTGCGTGCGTGCGTGCGTGCGTGCGCAAACGACGGGCTCATCCTTCCACCGAACACACGTCGCCATGGCGTCATGTGTTCGACACGTGTGATGGTGCCGTGGAAGCCTGCGTAGTTGCGGGTGCCTCGTTTCGGAAGCGGTGCCAACAGGTTGCAGACGCGGTGCCACGAGCGTCATCTGCGCTTCCCGGTAGAGGGAGGAGCGAGGGAAGGGAAAATGACACGAGGTTTGGCGCGATGCCGTCGAGGTAAGGTGTGAGAGAGGTCACATGCAGCGCCATTCACTCGCGGGAGGGGCAGCCTTCGGTCCCCTCGGCCGCCGGGGACAAGAGCAGGCATTTCGCTGCGCCGGCGAACATTAGGGATTGGGAAATTGGACTCAATTTAGACCTTTAGAATGTGTTTGTGTGTGGGTGTATGTATGTGTATGTGTACATATATATATATATATATATATATATATATATATATATATATATATATATATATATATATATATATACATATATATATACATATATATATACATATATATATACATATATACATATATACATACATATATACATACATATATATATACATATATACATTATACATATATATATATATATATATGTGTGTGTGTGTGTGTGTGTGTGTGTGTGTGTGTGTGTGTGTGTGTGTGTGTGTGTGTGTGTGTGTGTGCGTGTGTGTGCGTGCGCGCGCATATATATATATATATATATATATATATATATATATATATATATATATATATATATATACATATATATATATATACATATATATATATACACACACATACATATACACATACACACACACACAGACATATATATATATATATATATATATATATATATATATATATATATATATATATATATATATATATATATATATATATATATATATATATATATATATATATATATATATATATATATATATATATATATATATATAAAGCGAGAGAGAGAGAGAGAGAGAGAGAGAGAGAGAGAGAGAGAGAGAGAGAGAGAGAGAGAGAGAGAGAGAGAGAGAGAGAGAGAGAGAGAGAGTATATATAAGCAAAGTACACAGATAGCATGAACTCGCCCAAAAATACTCACATTATCAGGCCTGTGCCGGCTCACCTTACAATTATCCACCTATATATATTTTATATATTAGTATGTAGGGATCACGTTCAGATATGTATAAACATCTATACACGGAGGAGAGCCTCCCTCCCTCCCTCCTGCCTTTCCCAACTCTCCCTCTCTTACCCCCCTCCCCCACCCCCTTCCCTCCCCCATTTCCCCACCTCCCCCCCTCCCCCACCCCTCTCCCACGTCCCAAAGCCCTAATCCCCCCCCCCCCTTTCCTGATCGGCCTCATGATGACGATACAGAAAATGTGTGTCATGCTCAGCCCAGCAAATATTTTTGTGGCGCGAAGCATTTATGGAGTCATACACGAGTCAGCTCCCCCTTATCAATATGCAGCGGCGGAGGAATAAATCGGTGTTTGGATAACACGAAGAGATGAACTCGGAGAAGGTCAAGTCGCTTGCCCCCTCTGGAGTCCCGGTGGGGGGAGTGGGAGGTGGGATGGGGGAGGAAGGAGGATGGAAGGGAGATGGGGAAAGAAGAAATGGATAAGGAAGGGGGAAGGGGGATGGAAGGCAAAAGGAGGTTGAAAAGGAGCTGGGAAGGAAGAGAGATGAAGTGGGATGGAAGAGGGATGGGGAAGGAAGGGGGAAGAAGAAGGGATAAGGGAAGAAGATAGACATTAGAGAGGAAAAGGGGTGGAAGAGAAAGAGAAGCATGGAGGGAGAGGGAGTAGAAAAAGGAGGAGGAGGGAGGAAGGAAGAGAAGAAATAAGACAGTTTTAGGAAGAAGAAGAAGGGGAGGGGGGAAAGAAGAACGAGAATAAGAAGTCCGAATAAGCGGAGGATAAGAAGCAAAAGGGAAGAAGCGTGAGGAGATGTCGGCTGCGGTGATGCTCGGTTGGAAAGGGGGGGGGGGAGGAGATTATAATATCATCACGTTGAGCCATTGATGAATATTGCCGTCTCAACCTTCGCCTCTACACCACGTCCGCGGAGCCACCTGGTGGAGGAGGAGGGGAGGAGGGGTGGGGGGGGGACGCCTGACGTCTGCGGGGATTGGCTCTTGGCGGTTGGGGAGGGGGAAAGAAGGAAAAAAAGAAGGAGGGACGGAGAGGGGAAGAAAGAAGGAGAGTGATAGAGAAGGGAGAAGGGAAGGTGGAGAGGGAGGGAGGGAGAAAGAAAGAAATAGAGGGAAACATAGAAAGAGGCAGGGAGGAAAAGAGGAAAGGAAAGAGAGAGAGACGGAGAAAGAGAGAGAATGTGTGAGGGTTATAAAGTGGAAGAAAGACAAAGCAGGAGGGAAATGCAGCCCATGTTCGTTCCTCTCTCGCCTCAGTGAGAGGATTGTGCCAACTTCGCCGTTCTCGTGCGGCGGAGGCTTGGGGAGTGGAACTGCATACTACGAAGTTCAAAAGTATGGTGCCATTAGAATCAAAGTTATGGTACCATTAGAAACTATAAGATAGATTGAAGATTTTTAAAAAGAATGGCCCGTTTGTACGTATCCATATGTGCATGTGTGTGTGTGTGTGTGCGCGCGCGTGTGTGTGCGTGTGTGCGTGCGTATGCCAAAGAGCGCCGACGCTATGCCGTTTCACGAAATTGTAGCTTCGAGCTTCTTCCCTGTGACCTTCACGGCTTCCGGATGAACTTAAGATCTCGGTATGGCACTGGAGCCATGTCTGTGGTCCCTCTGTTCATACCACGTATTTGAAAAGCTTACAAGGTGCACGCGGGTGCGCTTCTGATCAATTTTGCCCCGTGAAATGAGGTTCAATTGAACATCATGGTGTTCGGGATGGAAATACCACTAACACGTGTATATCATTTCATAACCATTTATAGAAATTGTTTTTATTGCCATTCATCATCGTCATCTCATCATCATCATTATCACGGTTATTAAAATGCACACACGACCTCCCTCCCTCCCCCCTCCCGTTTGCGTTACTAGGGTAGATAGCCAAGTTTTATCAGTTACTTCTAACGCTCTTGGAACGTATCTATCTTATCGGTAGGAGAGAACACGGCTTCGCTGTCTCTACGGAAACAGAAGGTGGGATGCAGACCCTATTGCAGCAGCTGCCTCGACTCGGGTTTGGGTTGAAGAGAGAGAGAGAATGAAAGAGTGAAAGATGAGGGAAGGAAAGGGGTCATGGAGGGAGGGAGGGAGGGAGGGAGGAAGATGAGGGGAGGGAACTCGTGAGATGGTAGAAGAAGTGAAGGAAAGGGGTAAGGGATATAGAAGGGAGGGGAGAGAGAAGGGAAAAAGGGTTTTCATATAAGCTATGCTTATAAGTGAATGGTTAATATGGAAGCTTGCATAGTCATTTTCCCCTCTCCCTCCCTCCACTGCACCATCACCACTATTACGCCATCATCAGCACCGAGACCCTTTCCTCCCCCCTTCCTCCTGCTCTCAAAATCATGTCAACCATTATCTACAATCATACCTTTACCCTCTCCATCACCATCGTCATAGACCAAGTTGGCACATCTATCCGGTATTCCCTCCTCTGCAACGTCATATACCATCTCCAGATCTCCTCGAACTTTCCTTGGCGTCAGATCAAGAAAAGACAAGAAAACCTTCAAAGAGTCGACATTATAGAACCATCCATGTCGCTAACAACCCATCAACGCGAACCGCCACAGTCGTTACCGTTAACAGCACTAATACTACTCTCATCATTCAAATTACTATTGACATTAACTTCGGCTCAGTCACGATGCCATTAATAATACAGTCAGCGCATTCACCATCGCGGGAAATGCTGTTATTTGAAGCGATAATTACCATCCTCTTCGCTGTCATCTTCATCGTTCTCATTATAAATCATTGTCGTCATTCTTATCACAGTCATTACTGTCATCATCTTTGTTATCGTGACAGTCCCCATCACCATCACAACAAGAAAGACGAACGAAGTGTCCTAGAATCGGCATTATTACAGTTAACGAATTCCCGCCACTTGAGGACGGCGCTTTGTTCTGCATTCACATAATAATAACAAGCAGTCTCTCTACCAGCGTCCACCCAAAGCCGCAAAATACCGCACCGCTAAACGTCACCGAAACAACGGCAATAACATACAACAGTAAAAACAACAACAAAAAATGACCCCGCCCACATCCAGCGCATCGTTATTAACGGCAGCTGCTCTAGTCCTCCTCCCCCCCCCCACACCTCTGCACCCCCTCCCCCATCAACCTCTCACAGTGACCTTGGCCTTCGCTTATAACAAGTGCACGCATCTGCAGGTGTGCGTGCTGCTAGGTTCCTAGTAGTAGAGACCGACGCACAAGTGTCCGTACATGCGAAAGACACATTCTGACACTTTTGTTCAATATCTATTGTGTATTACACGAGTGAAGCGTCTCTAGAAATCTAAAAGAAATATCTTGCAGTGGCCTCTTAACCTCCAGCTTTACGATGACGGGGGAAATACACAATAATATACGTCCACCTCGATAATAACATCCGGGACTATAATTCAGCGTGTGACTCACCCACTACAGCGTCTGGACTTAAGTAGACGACTCTACAAGTCCCGTTGTCACTCGGTTTTTGTGAAGCATCCGGGGTGAACCCCCAGATCGCCTCGCACGCCCCCCCCCCTCTCTCTCTCTCTCTCTCTCTCTCTCTCTCTCTCTCTCTCTCTCTCTCTCTCTCTCTCTCTCTCTCTCTCTCTCTCTCTCTCTCTCTCTCTCTCTCTCTCTCTCTCTCTCTCTCTCTCTCTATCTCTCTCTCTCTCTATCTGTCTTTATATCTCTCTGTTTTTTTCCATTTTCTCTCCCTCTCCCTCTCTCTCCTCCCTCCATCCCTACCTCCTCTCTCTCTCTCTCTCTCTCTCTCTCTCTCTCTCTCTCTCTCTCTCTCTCTCTCTCTCTCTCTCTCTCTCTCTCTCTCTCTCTCTCTCTCTCTCTCTCATATTATTTCACGGTACCCCTGTTATATGATGTTCTCGAAATTTTGACGACCTTTCGTGCGGATCTACTCGGAATTCACCTGCAGTATATTTCGCCCCCGAATTTCCTTTCGTAAGAATGACCTTTCTGGCTCGCTCGTTACGACGCGTTGGAAGATGAGTCATGCGCGGGGCTTACTGTGGCGCAGTTGACTAATGCAGTGAAACGTTTGCTACAGTTTCTTTCAGGATTTTCCCCTTCGCCATTCAAGAGCGAAATTTTTTTTTCCCTTCGGATATTTTTTTTTATGCCACATCATGTTAAAGGCGGACGAGAACAAATAAATGATAATGATATGATCAAAGATAATAAGAAAGAAACGCGTATGTGGACAGAGTAGCGGACATAACGTGGATGCCATAACCGACCAGGTATAGAGACAATGGTGCCATGCCTTGCTCCCTCTGGCCCTTGTTGTCAAGCTGTTTACTGTGAATTATCCTGTCCGGAGTGCGCGTCGCTGTGGGTACGTTTGTTTGTTGGTGTGAGTGTATTGCTGTTTTTTTCTGGATTCTTTTGTTGTACGTGTGTGCCAGTCAGTGCCTTGTGTCTTTTTCTGTAACTGTGTCTGTCTCTGTGTGAGTCTGTCTTTTCGAGTACCGTTCCTCGGCTTGATTAACTCGTCAAAATGGCCCAAGCGCAAAGATGACGTAAGTTATATTTTCTCCGTGTAAAGAGAGACGAATAGATGAATACTGGAGACAACAAAGTCCATGCCTCCGAAATTCCCCCGCGCCGTGGACGAGGCGACAGCGTAGGCGGCGGGCGGGCTGTCGATCCTCACGCGACCGACTAAATTTAGAAACATTTTCCGAAAACCCGAGCGGATATAGTGGAAGAAATCCCGCTAGTGTGCCGGGTTGTGATCCAGCCCCTCTCTGGCCTCACTCGCCCCCCTCCCTCTCCCCCCGCCCTCCCCTCTCCTCCCTCTCTTCCCTCCTCCCTCCCCCTCACCCGATCTCCCTTCTCCTCCTCCTCCTCCTCCTCCTCCTCCTCCTCCTCCTCCTCCTCCTCCTCCTCCTCCTCCTCCTCCTCCTCCTCCTCCTCCTCCTCCTCCTCCTCCTCCACCCCACCCCCACTTTAACCAGCCCCTCCTCTGCCATGTCAGCGTCAGGTGCTGTGGGAGACTTTCAGCACATACGCATGCACATGGATATACATAGCATACACGAAGACAACGCAACACGAACTTTTATTTTCGTGTGTATATGTGTGTGTGTGTGTTTGTGTGTGAGGGAGAGAGAGAGGGAGAGAGAGAGAGAGAGAGAGAGAGAGAGAGAATGTATGTGTGTGTGTGTATTTGTTGATTTCATTTCGAAGCACACATAGGCAAATTATTTGTGATATCTAGTATGCTACCATTTAAAGAAACTTTTACATCAATGAACAGTTACTCCAAAAGCAGAGACCGTCCCCGCTTGGGCATTCATTTCGTCACATTTCTTCTCCCCCTCTCCCTCCCTGTATTTCCTTATCCTCCCCCAACCCCTCCCTATACTTCCCTCTCCTCAACCTCAACCTCTCCTCGTTTTCCCCTCTCCTCTCTCAACCTCTCCCTAGCTTTCTCTCTCACCACCCCTTTCCCATCTCCTGTTTGAACTCTACCCATGTTTCTCCTCCCTCTTTTATTTAGCACCCATCACCACAGTCTTCACTCCTTCTTACTCTTCCCTTCGTCAACACCCCCTCTCCCTCCCCCACACCTCTCTTCTTCCCTACTCCCTCTCTCCCCTCTCTCCCATTCTTCCTCCCTTTCTCCCCTTCCCCGTTCCCTCTACCCCATCCTCCCATCCTCTCTCCCCTTTTCCCCTCACTCCCCCGCTCCCTCGCCCCCCTCAACCTTGTAAGGTCACGCTTTCCACACACCAGGTGTTCACACTTGTTTCCTAGGAACTCGCGTGGATGAAAGTTCCTGTTATTGTCGGTAATGATAATGATTAAAGTGAAGGTGTATGAGGCTTTCAGGTGAACTCGGGAGAGACAGACAAACATATAGACAGAAAGAGAGACGGACAGACAGACAGACAGACAGTGACCTGACAAATTCTAACACGTTCATAGATAGAGATTTCATTATTGATTTCGCACTTCGGTCCGTGTTCCTGTGTTAAGTGCTGTTGTAACACGTATCCGACTGCTTCGTCCATGCCTCTCTCCCCTTCAAAAGTCACTCCTAGGCTGCTCCCCTCCCCCGGGGGAACCCGTCTCCCTTGCCTCCCCCCTATTTCTCCCAGCCTCTATATCCATCCCTTCGCCGCTTCCAACTCCCCCTCTCCTAGTTCGCTCATCAGCACCATCCCCTTGGTATATCTTGCTCCCCTCGCTCGAAGTCTCCCCATGTCCCGGTCACGCGGTCGTCTCCCCTCGTCCCTTGCTGTCTCCCCTCTTCCGTTTCTCTCCGTCGTTTTCATGTTCCACCCTGCCCTCCCTTCTCCTCCTGCTTCTTCTTCTCCTTCTCCCCCTTTCACTTCTCTTACTCTTCCCTCTCTCCTTCCCCCTCCCCTCCTTTCTCTCTCTTCTTCCTTCTCCGTCACTTTCCCCCCCTCCTTTCTCCCCTCCCCTTTATCTCTATCCCTCCGCTTTCCTTTCCTCCTCCTCCTCCTCCTCCTCCTCCTCCTCTTCCTCTTCCTCCATCTCTTGTTCATCCTCCTTCCCCCACCCTCTTCTTTCACCCCCCCCCCCTCCACACCTCTCCCACCATCTCCCCTCCTCCTACCCATCCCTCCCCCTTCCCAATCACCCTCCCTACCCCTTCCCCTTCCCCCTCCTCCCCCACCCACCCCCCGGACGCACATCAGAGAGCATTACGTCATGTGGTTCTAGGAAGTGCAGGTGTCACTGTGGTTGTATATTTATCCGTCAGTCCCGCGCCATGACGCACCACACGCGGCCGAAGCTACTACGTGTCCTCGGCAAGGTCACCGGTCGCTGGCCCACCGCGCGACGGAGGAACGAACCAACCTCGGACCTTTTCGCACTCTTACGGTCGCTGAGTCGGATGGGGGTGAGGAGGGGGAGAGGTAGGGGAGGGGGGTGAGGAGGGCGAGTGGGGTGGGGTATTATTGTTTGGGTGGGAAGGACTCTTTTCCTTGTTTGTGTTTATTGTTCTTGTTATTGACCGCTATTATTATCGTAATTATCATTACCGTTATTATTATTATTATTATTGTTCTGATCAGTATGACTATTTTTATGATATTTTCATTATTGTTGTTGTTATTATGGTATTATTATTATTATTATTATTATTACTGTTATTATTATTATCACCCTTTTTACTATTAGCATCATTTTCATTATAATTTTTATTGATAAAATAATTATTGGTATTTTCTCTATATTTCCGAATTATGAAGTTGCCACGTCTGAATATCTTTATATACATTGTATTTGTGAAATATTTGCCCAAGGTTAAACGAAGAAATGATATTCGAAACATGTAATATATTTCGATCAGCTTGTGTTGAAATCGAGGGAAACATAACACATAATGGGGAAATCAAACCCGTTTTAGCTTGTTCGTGGCTTCAAGTTAAATCTTCTGTTTTTTGCACAGCATTCTTGTATTTGAATGTGGTTTTATTAACCATGGTTATGTGTGTCTTTGATTCGTTTTTGTTTTATTAAGTACATACACTAGATTATATGAATTAGGTGCAATCATATTTCAGTAACTGAGAGTCTGCCCTTATGCATGTATCTTAAACTTACCTGTGTCTGTATCCGCGTGCGTGCTTTCGTGTATACGCTGTTAAACACACGTGCGCCACATGCAAACAACAAACGGTACACACCACGCCAATTTTCACCTTCAGAGCCATGCTTAGAGCCAAGGTCACGACACGTAATTCTAATGTGCCATCATCACTACTCATAAGCGGCACTTGAGGCTCATTTGGCCCTTTGTTTGTGCTACGACAAGAGAAGGGAGGTACGGGATGCAGATGGATAGATAGATAGATAGATAGATGGATAGTTAGATGAGTGGAAGGAAGGAGAGGCAGAGGAAGAGCAAGTCGAGAAAGGGTGACAGGCGGGAGCGGCAAGGTTAAGATCACGGCAGATTCGTGAGGTTAATATATGTACAGCCAGCTCTCGACATCGCTCTCATTCAGCAAGGTGATCTCACTGCTAGTTATCTTCTGGCAGTTTCTTCTGATAAATATAAGATCAGGAGGAATGCTTCTATAACTACCTTCTTGGTATTCTTTTCTTTCTTTCTTTTTATTCACTCTTTCAAAGGATGGTGGACATTTACTGGCAAACGGCCGTGGGTGGTGTGTCACTACATAGCGGAACGCGAAACGCCAGAAAGTGCAGGTGTTCACTCGAGAATGTAAACCCGCTCTGGCCACCACGTGACTTTTAATCTGATTCACTTAGTGGACTCTGCGAGTTAGTGTATGACTGTTTATATGTATATATGTATGCGCGCGTGTATATATATATATATGTGTGTGTGTGTGTGTGTGTGTGTGTGTGTGTGTGTGTGTGTGTGTATGTGTGTGTGTATGTCCGTGTGCATGTGTGTGCATGAGAAAGAGGGATAGATCGAAATAGGTACGTTTACCAGATAACACTAGAGCGCAAGCTTTGTGAAAATGCCAGAAGCTATAACCGTACCTAGAAGAAAATAATAGCATGAAAACTTCTTTGACCTCTGTGCAGTAGCTAGAATCTCGACGAAGCAAACAAATTCTTCGATGAACTGTGTGTTTCCAATCAATCTATAGAAGTAAGGTACGCATAAAAATGGCATTTGGCTCGAAGGTCACATATGAAGGGATGAGAAATTTGAGAAGGAGAGGCAAGTAAAGAGGGAAAGGGATGTGTATCCAATCAACATGAACCATATGAACAATATAAGCTATTGTTTTATCGGGTATGTGACTCAGCCCCCCCCCCCCCTCCACCCCACCAGTCCCCTACCCCTGTCCTCCCATCACCCGTCTCCCATTGTTCGTCGCCGCCCCCGCTGTAAACAGCTCCCGAGCCTTTGCGTTTCCGTATGCGATAATAATAGAAAAGAGGGAAGGCCGTTCGCGACTTAGTCATGCCCTTCCGACAGCGGCCTTGGAGTACAGAGTCCTATTTCGGTCCTTTGCCTCAACCTAGCAACGCCCCCACGTGTCTGTACGTGCCAACACCTGCCCCCAGTCCCTTTCCCCTCCCTCCTCCCCCTCTTCTTCAACCTCTGACGTCAGAAGCCACGTGCACCGGTTTGTAAACAGTGTTCCCTACATGCGTTTGCTTTGGAACACGGTGTAAACTCTCTCTACCATTATAGCTGCTCGTGTATATTCGCCGTTTACTCTTAGGGGGAAGTAATGACGATCGGCACCAGTGATAAGAGAAAGATAAGAGACGGTTGAACATGTTAGACAAAAGTTCCGAAGTGATAAGTAAACTTCCCGTGGCCTCATGTTTCGGCAAGCGTGTTATTGACACATGAAAAAAAGAAAAAAAAAACGTCGTGAACAATAAACCTTTAGTGAACCAGATTTTTTTTTATTAATTTATCATTGATATTTTTGGACAACGAATAAAAGAAAGCGCACTCCTCAATGACCACAACAATAACAAGAAGAAACGAGAAAACTGATCCTCTTTTGTCATTCCGTATTTTCTGGACAACAAATAAAACCAACCACACTTCTTAAAGGTCACAACAATAACAAAAAGAAAGAAAGCATAACCATCATTGTGTCAAATCCGTTATAAACATTCTAGGACACGAAATATAACGGGATCGCCTTTCCGGTGGAAATCCTCACGGCCTTGGAGGGCGGAAAATGGACTCGAGATAGTTTCGAAGATAAATTAAAATTCTCGAGTTAGAGGAGCTGCTCGGAAGATTAGAACATATACTCCAGCATTATGCATATAGGTATTTGCGTATGTTAGATAGATATTGGTTGAGTCGTTCGTTGATTGATAGATATAGAGATGGATAGATTGATTGATTGATAGACAGATAGAGAAATTCATTTTATAGTTTGTTTGACTTTTGGCTATAATAGCAAATGGAGAAAAGATGAGTCCGATATTCAACTGGAAGATAGCTACAATGAATGGAAGCAGTGAGTAAATCAGGAATGACTCAAAACAATACGAATTTAGAATGACAAGAATATAAAAATATAGAAAGATTTCCCAAATACAAACGACACCGCTTCTTCCTCCTTCATCTCCTCTTCCTCCTCCTCCTTGTCGTCCTCCCCCTTCCTTCCTCCCTCCCTTTCTTCTCACTCCCTTTCTTCACCCTCCCTTCGCTCCTCTTCTCCGTCATCTTTCTTTTCCTCATTCACTCCCTCTCCACCCACCCCACCCTCACCCCCCACACATATAGGGTATCGACCGTGAGCGGAATCCCTCCCAGCGTGACGGCCATTCCCCCCCTATCTCACCTGCGGTTATAAACTCGACGAGAGCACCGCTATCC
>BOPN01001873.1:97500-105000 GCA_017312705.2 Penaeus japonicus
GGCAACAGCTCATCAACAGGTATGCAAATTACTAATTACTGGCTGGAGTTGAGTTAACATTAGACAGATCAGGTTTAGGAAACTTGTGGCTGCTTTTTTTTTCCTTTTACTTTGTCTTTAGATATTGGATGTGCTTGGTTTAATTGAGAAATATGTATATTGAGTCATTTATACATTTAACCAATTTTTTTGACATAGTGATTTACTCTAATATTCTCTATATAAACATACTCTCAGCATTTTTTATATTTTTTTTCCTTAAACAGCCCATGTCCCATCTGTGGAGATAAAATCTCAGGCTTCCACTATGGCATCTTCTCATGCGAATCATGTAAAGGCTTTTTCAAGCGGACAGTACAGAACAAGAAGAACTATGTGTGCATGCGCGGTTCCTCTTGTCCAATTACCATCAATACAAGGAAGAAGTGTCCCGGCTGTAGATTTGAAAAGTGTCTGTGCATGGGCATGAAACTGGAAGGTATGATCATTATTGATTTTATTATTTGGTACAATTCTCATAAATATTTGTAATATGTGATATGCTGGCTTAATAAATCAGAAAGAAAAATCTTAAGTATGAAATACTTATTCATTTTATCACTAATCATCTCGTATCTCAAACAGCCATTCGTGAAGACCGAACCCGAGGTGGGCGTAGTACATATCAGTGTGCACCGTATCCTCTTCCACCATCTCTGGTCACACCTCAACCATCTACCCACCATCTAGACCAACAAAGGCTTCCAGATGCTTCTGCTGTCAAAGCCGAGCCATCAGACAGTGAAGAGATCAAACCATCACCACCTCCAGAGAAGCCCCCCATCCCTCTGCTCTTACAGGTAGGATGGTGCATGATTCTGCCTTTTGGGTACCACTTCTGTGCATTTATTTTTGTCGCTTGGTAGTTGAGGCAGCATTTACTCTTTGTTGAGTAAGAAAAGCTTTGTGAAAACGTTGTTAGTCTTTTCCAAGTAAATTATAAATCTGCAACTTCTGATTTAGAGGAGGACATGTAATGTTTTCACTTACAGTTCTGGTACCCTTATTCTGTAAGTATGACTAGTAATGCATACCAGAATCCCCAACTATTATGTGTATATATATATATATATATATATATATATATATATATATATATATATATATATATATATATATATATATATATATATACACATATATACACACATATATATATATACATATATACACCTTCCATGCACAGTTAATGATATTTTAAAATCTTCCTCAACAGCAAATCCATGATGTTGAACACCTATGGCACTGCAGTGAGAGTGAAATGGCACAACTTCGTCAGTCCGAGCAAGCCGCAAGGGAAGCCATGGAAAACAACTCTCCCAACTTCCTGAATAATCTGTGCACCATTGCTGACCACAGACTTTATAAGATTGTTAAGTGGTGCAAGTCTCTACCATTGTTCAGGCACATTACAGTAAGTAATAGAGTAAAAAGAGTTCAATTTCTTTTTCATATTATTTGAGATGTTATATATGATATTTGAAAAAAAAGGATGAGTTCCTAACATGGGGTTTGTATGTCCCATTGACAGATCTAAGGACTGTTAATGTATTGCTCAATGTTGATGTTATTGCAGTTTCTTTTGAATATGAATTAGTCATTGTAAAATGGTAGAGAAAAGGATTCAGATGAATGGTATTGACATTGGAAGTTGTCTGTTAGAGAAGAAAAACAATTATGAAAAGTAATAGAATTTTAAAGGAAGTGCTATTTAGTAAAAAGAAATACTGTGCATTCAGGAGTAAAGTAAATAAGGGCATTCATACACTAAAAAAAAAATGTTATTTTTGTTTATGGTTCTCTTGAAGCAATGTATTTATTTAAGATTTTTTTAATGATGAATTTGTTCTGTTTATTATCAGATTGATGATCAGATCTGCCTGCTGATCAACTCCTGGTGTGAGCTCCTCCTCCTGTCCTGTTGCTTCCGTTCCATGGAGTCCCCAGGCGAGATCAGGGTCAGTTCAGGTCGTACTATGACCTTAGAGCAGGCTGAGGTCATGGGTATCGGACCCTGTATCGAACGCATGCTCAACCTGACCCAACAGCTGCGTCGGCTCCAGGTCGACAAATATGAGTATATGGCCATGAAGGTCATTGTTCTTTTATACTCAGGTGAGGATAAGGCCAAAACATCAAGTAAAATACAAAATGTCGTGCCATGAAATATAAATAAGTAGGGCAGATTGTGTGCATTTGCATATCAATTTTACCATCAATAAGTAGAAATAACAGATAATACTGAGAAAACCACTTACAATCAGAGAAACAGTGTCACAAAAGTCAAGGCAGAAAGAAAAGAGTTGTATACAAAACACTATTTGAAGAACTGATCTCACTTCTCCCCCATCAGTAGACGTGTCTGGGCTCGAAGATGGTGAGAAAGTGCGTTACTCACAAGAGAAAGTGGTCCAAGCACTGCAAGAGTATACACTCTCACACTACCCACACCTGCCGCCTAAGTTTGGGGAACTTCTCCTCCGTATCCCTGAACTCCAACGCACGTGTCAGGTGAGTCTGGTTGTTGTGAATGCCTGTGAAGGTGTTGATGTATGCTTTGCTTCTTTTCTTTCCTTCTATCTCTTTCTTTTTTTCTCTGTTCCAGCTCTTGATTTTTTGGGAATTTCTCATTTTTTCTTTTTTTTTTCTTTGTTTCTATCATTTACAAAAGAAGGATGCTTCAGGATATAAGGATTATTTAAACTACCCTTGATGTAATTCTGTATTTTCATAGCTTGACAAGGATTACAGAAACGATTTGTATTATTTTACATAGTACAACAGAAATACTACTTAACAAGTATTCCACTATTTACTAAAATTATTGAGTACCTTTCCAAGACTTTTTAATATTTCCTTATTTCTTATAAATTATATATATATTTCTTCATGCGTAAAGTTGGAACGGATTCCCTATAACACTTCATTTCACCCTTTCAGGCGAGTAAGGAAATGCTCTCTATGAAGAAGAAGGAGGGAGATGTGCCAAGTTTCAATTTTCTCTTTGAGCTGTTAAGAGGGGACCATTAGTTAAGGTAAGTTGCATTTTCTGGATTTACCTTTCAGTTGTAATAGTTGCTAGTTACAGTTGTATTACCCTTTACTAGTAGATTATTTTAAAAGTTTTCCTAGTGATGTGTGATGCATTTTTTCATTGTTTTATTGTAAGATTAAACTGATTGTAATATATATATATATATATATATATATATATATATATATATATATATATATATATATATATATATTATATATATTTATATGTTTATATATTTATATTTATCATTTACTGTTGGAATGATATTAACATTAAATCTGAAATCATCATATAAACATAAAATCAGAAGTTATAAAAATTTCGATTTATTTCATAATTTGTAACTTAAATATATACTCACCTGTTATACAACATCACAATCACTGCTAATTTTAATGTATAGTACATAAAATTAGAAGTAGGATATTGAGAGTGGTCAGACTATTACATGAAAGTTATTTCAAAGATTACTTTAATATACATAATTATGTTATAAGTATATTATTATTGAGGGAAGTTCTATTTTAGTGAATTTCATATTTCTTAGACAGTAATGATTTATTGCAGAAAATGCTCATAGGGGATTAAGGATAAAATTAGACATGTTATCTCTGAATCACAGCTAGCTGTTTATGGTGTAAAAAATATATATAATTACACTCTTTCTATATATAATCTTAAAACACATACTAGATGTAACCAAGTACAACTGTCAGGCAATATGGAATTAACAAACTATTTTTCCACAGGTTGGAGTACAACCTCGTGTTCAGCGTCAGTTGCTGCATCTCCCTCAGGTATGCGTCGTTGCTTCAGGCTCACAATGTGCGTACAAATGGCGTGATCAGGGCAAAAAATTAAAGAAAAGGAAGAAAAAAAAAGGATAAAAAGGAGGTAATGACCAGTTTGCCATGACTACAAAATATGGACCTGCAGTTTGTGACTCTGAAGGGATGACATTCCCATGGCTGTGACAAGTGGACGTCTC
This sequence comes from Penaeus japonicus, assembly GCA_017312705.2. Taxonomy (NCBI): domain Eukaryota; kingdom Metazoa; phylum Arthropoda; class Malacostraca; order Decapoda; family Penaeidae; genus Penaeus; species Penaeus japonicus. The sequence continues at coordinate 101,565 of BOPN01001873.1, forward strand.
TAACTCATCCCACCTTATGTACTCATTCATTGTCACACAGAGTAGAACCAAGAAGATGGAATCACCTAGCAAGTTTTAAATTTGGAAGGGGCAACTCAAGGACATCTTTTTTTTATTTTTTAATATATAATTTATATATATAGATATATATATATATCTAACAAACCTCTTAACAACCAAATGTATTAGAATTATAATGTGAGTCCGCTGGGTAGAGTAGTAAAATGAAAATATAAGAAATCTGATAATGTGCGACATGAGTTACCTTTCGCTGAGTCATTGCGTCCACCGCCAATATACCTGATGGGAGGTTACCAGAGGCTGTGGCATGGACTCTTAAGCTATAAGCTGTCTTCCATGGATATACTCTCAGAAGCAGTATTTTTTATATTTTCTCCCATGCCATGTGTCCAGCAATGCCAGTTGCCACTTATACGACTAATATATTTTCTTGTTACCTGAATGTCCAAAGAAATTTCTTGTTTGATTTGACCACGTGTTTGTGTACGTTTGCATATTTCACTATATAGCAAGTTTGTGCACTTTTATTTTAGTATTTATGGTTTGTCTCTGCTCTCTCGCTAAGATGGAAAGAGTCAGAAGATTTTTACCTAAGTTAACTCTTAATAACTTTTAAATTTATCCAAATGAATTTTATAGCTCATCTTCAGTCTGCTGGTTAGTGTCATTGAGGCTATACTGAGAAAATATAATAGTGATATAACACGTGGCAACATCGGCAGAGCAGCAGCGGTTGTAGAGGTGCCAGAAGCTGCCACAGACCAGGATTCTGTAAAACCAAATGCACAAAAGAAAAAGCCTACAACAGGTTATCTTAGTGAAGCAATAGGTAATATCAGAATCAGCCACTTGAATGGAATATGTCTTGACAGATGAGTGACAGTTTCAGACACCGACTAGTCAGTCACCTGTCAAAGTTATGCCATTAAAGTGTACATGTTTAAAAGAAAGAAAAAAGAAAAGAAGATCCATAAAAAAAGAAAAAAAAAATCATTAGCTCCTAGAAGCCCACCAATGTGCATATCATTCTGTGGTGTTGGAGAATTCTGGTCTAGATTTGGCTCTGTGAATCTGTGACAATTCCACCGTGCTGGGGAGTTGTGCAACATGATCACAAGGGGAGGCTGTCCAAGGGCATCTGGAGTGGCTGTGGGACTTCATGTCTACGCTACCAGACATTCAAAACCTCCTGTAATGTCATGTTATCAGAAAGATGAGATAGTTGACTTTTTTTTTCTCTTTTTTCATATAGATTTTAAAATCATGTCATTTATTATATTTTTGATAACTTGGTGGTAATTGAAGCTACCCTGCACCACTGGCCCAGTCGTGACACCAATACTCCCACCACAAAGTACCTGCCAGCCAGCAACTAACCAAGTAGGGCGTTGTGGTACCGTAGAGTTATTTACAATAAATTTTTACAGTATTCTCAATTTCTTCTCATTCTCTATATTTATACAGATCTTTTCATCATCTACCTCTGCTAACCTAATTTGTTATCAACTGATATTTCTAGCTGAATTGTTGTTTCCTTGTTATATATATCTATATCATTTTTATGTGAAATATAGAATTTATGATGCTGAAAAATCCTTGTTCTTAATTTTTCTCTTTAACTCTACGATTCCACGATGTCAAACATGAAGAGCTACGAAAACTTGACTGTCTTCTGTGATGATACTTTTGCACTAGGCTCCATGGTACTAAATTGTCTGTGGTACTTTAAAAGGTACCATTAGATAAAACAGAAGTGAGATAGGAGCAAAGTGTAACTTTTTTACTTGAATTTTTCTGTGGTATGTATTATAGGCTGTGGCCAATCTCTGTAGCATTCTTAAAGGATGTATATCAGCTGAGATAGTTCCACCCCAAAAAACTCATGTGCTCTGTCTCATCTAATTTGGATATTAAGTGGTAAAATAGTTTAAATTTAGTATGGAACTACTCACAGGTATCTAAAGCTTTATAAAATGCCCAGAATTGGAGTCTATGACAAACTTTTTCTTTGCCGAGAAACTTTTTTCCAATGTCTTTCCAATTTCTATACTATAGTAGCTCACAGTGCGTCGTTGTTTTGCCTCTCTTCCGTCTTGCGCTGTGCACAAGATTATTTGGGAAGAGACGAAGAGATGGTACTATCGAATTTAGTGTTCTATGTTTTCTACAGAAGAGATTTTTAATTTATTGCATTACATTTCCTGATATATTTTTTCTCAGTTTCACACCACTTTCATGAAGGCTGTTATTGGTAAACATTCCATTGATATCTAAGCTAATTATTACCCCTTTGGTAAACAAGATGTACTCTTGTGATATTATGTTAATGATGAGCAATTTTAGAGGACACTGGGTTATTCCAAAGAACATAATAAGTGGCCTCATGAGAGTGGTGAGTGGGTCGGCCGCGAGATGTGGCGCGGGGACCCTCCCAACTCGCTTCCACCGGCAAGTCCTCAACCCTCGATATTAGAATGTTAAATTTCTTGCAGATATACATATGTATGCACATATATACATGTACGTAATTTTTGTTTTTAACTTTCAAAGAGATCATTATGGAGATCACAGTAACTTGTCAGTTTCATGTCTTTTTTTAAGCTTATGGAAAGAGGGTTGTGTTATGTGGGCGAGAGGGTGAGTGGTCTCAGGGATCCCCCATGCAGAACGCAGCAGAGCCGTCCAGGGTGCTGACATTGAGAGAGGCTAATGGGTGTATGTGAAAGCCGTCCGAGGGTGCATGAGCGGAACTCACCTCTCTTTTTCCTGATGCACTGAAACCTTGTTAATTTAGATTCCATTTGTTTTTTTTTATTTATTTAATTTTTTATGCAAGAAAGGTGTACAAATGTTGTGCACTCTATTAAACCACATATGTAACTATTTGATTGGTTGTCATCTAACTTCTGAGATTGAAAAAAGGAAAATGGAAGGATTACGATTGACAAGTGTTCTGTGCACAACTCCACCGCAACACGCCCATGCACCTCGGATGCCTGTGCGCACCCATATCAGTCCACCCCGGCAAGCCAAATCACTAGTCCTTACACACTCTTTGTTTTTGTTTTTTTTTATTATTTTTTTCGAAGCATAACTCTCGAATAAAAATACCAGGCTTGAACGAGACTTGTGACATTAACCATCCAGAGTCACTCAATCCAAACCTGGATTTAATAGTATATTGGAATCTCTCGCCTCATTGAATCTCAAAAAGGTGATTTATTACAAAAAAAAAAAAAGAAAAGTATTTCTTGTGAAGAAATTACAAGTTAATGAAAGAAACCTACAAATCAAAATGAACTGTAATGTGTGCTACGGAGGAATTTTCATAAAGTTGGTCGTTTGTATTTTTGGTATCATGTACATAGTTGTTGTCTACTGGAGCAAGTACTTAGTATTTTAAGGAAACTTTTAA
>BOPN01001873.1:120000-135000 GCA_017312705.2 Penaeus japonicus
TTTATCTTTCTCTCTATTTATCTTTTTATCTTCCTTTTCATTTCTGCTTTCCTCTTCCTTCTCTCTGCCTCTCTTCTTGCCTCTTCCTTTCTCTCTTCCTCTTCCTTGCCCTCTTCCTCTTCCTTCTTCCCCCTTTCTCTTTCCTTTTTCTTTCTCTCTTATCCCCTCCATCTCCATTTCTCTCCCCCTCCCCTCCCCCCCCTCCCTCCCTCCCCTCCCTCCCCTCTCTCCCTCCCCCTCCCCCTCCCTCCCCCTCCCTCCCTCTATCCCTGCCCTCCCTCTATCCCTGCCCTCTCTCTCTTACTCTCCCCCCCTCTCTCTTCCTCTCCCCCCCTCTCCCCCCCCTCTCTCTCTCCCTCTCTCCCACCCCTCTCTCTCTCTCCCTCTCTCTCTCTCTCTCTCTCTCTCTCTCTCTCTCTCTCTCTCTCTCCTTCTCTCCCTCCCTCTCCCCCCCTCTTTTTCTCTCTTCCTCTCTCTCTCACTCCCTCCCTCTCTCTACCACCCCTATCTCCCTCTGTACCCTCTCTCTCTCTATCTCTCTCTCTCTCTCTCTCTCTCTCTCTCTCTCTCTCTCTCTCTCTCTCTCTCTCTCTCTCTCTCTCTCTCTCTCTCTCTCCCTCCCCCCTCTGTCTTCCTCTCCCTCTCCCTCCCCCTCTCTTTCTCCCTATCTCTCTCTCTCTCTCTCTCTCTCTTTATTGCTTTATCTCTTTATCTCTTCCCTTCTTTCTCTCTTTCTCTTTTTCACTTTTTCTTCCTTATATCTTATATTCTCTCACTCTCTCTCCCTCTCATATATATATATATATATATATATATATGTATTATATGTATTTATATTATGTATGTATATATATATATATATACACACATTTATACATACATATATACACATACATGTGTGGGTGTTTGTATAGCATGTGTATACATACATACATGTGTGTATGTATATATATATACATACATGTGTATATATGTATATGTATGTACATGAATACAGGCATGTATGTATGTATGTGTGTGTATATATACATATATATATTTATAATTATACAAATTTATGATTGTGTGTGCATGTGTATGTATGTATACATTCAATGTGTATATATGAATACCCATATCAGTGTCTATCTCAAGTCGCACTGAAAGCACGACATGTTCGTCATGCTGCAGGAGTTCCAAAGCGTCTTGATAGCAACTTAAGCTTTAATAAGATGGTTGTGTAAGCGGGATTGATTCAGTTGAAGATCCCCCATCGCGATTTCTTCTTATTGGCGAATAAGTGATCAGATCAAATAAGTAGGAAACTCGGAACAAGTCAGATGACATTCTTCAAAAAGGGTCAATTAGTGGTCCGATCTCATTGCTCAAAATATGCTACTCTTTCATCCATTTGGTGTTGCGACAATATGCATGAACTTTTTTTTTATTTCGATTATATCTTTGAGAGTCTACTAAAGGTCTGGCGTTCCATGATGCCGCCTTGATTCGGCTCCGGGCGATGGCACGCATAAGCAGCTTCATATTTGCGGAGATGATTCACGGAGAGGATGTTGACCTTGTGAACCACAGCGACCTTTTGCGACACGAGCGTATTACATCCCACTGACCTGCTCTATGGGTGACGTTATACGGTGACTGGAAATTCTCTCTCTCTCTCTCTCTCTCTCTCTCTCTCTCTCTCTCTCTCTCTCTCTCTCTCTCTCTCTCTCTCTCTCTCTCTCTCTCTCTCTCCCTCCTTTCCTCCCTCTCTCGGCGTGATGTGCATGTGCGAGCGTCTGTGTATATTTGCGTGTGACTGGGTCATATATACAATAATACATTGCATGATTTCAACTTGCCTCATGGTAATTAAACATACACTCACTCAATTTCCTCTCGGAGCGTAAGCAATCACAGCCTCATTCATGAGAAGCACCACGAACCACCCCCCACCCCCGGAGAGTAGCCACGTGCGCCGATGGTTGCACCACTGTCACGTGCCATATGATGTAACCGGTAGTACACGCCCATTGTCATATGTCCTTCCGCTTCGTGACTCCGGTGCAGTGTCTTAAGAAAGGGGGTGGGGAAAGAGAATGGGGAGGGTGGAGAGGGGGAGATAGGGAAGAAAGGGGAAAGGAGTGTGGGAAGGAGGGGGATGGGGTGGAGAGGGGGGGGATGGGGGGGGGAGAGAGAAGGAATGGGGGAGGAGCAGGTCGAGGTGGGAAGAGAAACAAAGGAACTGATCAAAGATGAAATAGAAGGTGTATCGAGAGAAGAAGAAAAGGCAGGCGAATGCAGTAGAGGTAAGGATATGAGTCACCCCGGAGCAATTAAATGCATTAGCGTTAGAGAAGCAGAAGCATCGTAAGTGAAAGCGTTTCAAATAAAGATACAACCCAATCGCGGGCAGCACGGAGAGCAGAAGAGCATCTATATTTAAGAAAAAATAATAAATAAAAATGGACTAGATGTGTTGTTATTAGAACGATACTAACACCCCAGACAGATGGGGGATTTGTTAAAGGGAGTGTTAGCTCGAGAAGGTGTGTCACGGCGAGGGAGGTGGGAGTGCATTCGGCCATCAGTCCTGGAGTCGCGGGAACGTCTTGTATGGACTTTCCCTGGCCAACTCCTGACATGTTCGAGAAGCCTCAGCAATTCAGCATTAGATGCATCATAATCTTGGCCGTGCTGCATCCAACCTTATGCTTGTTCTGCCATTTGAATCGGTATATGAATGCACTCAATGATCTGTGTCTTTAGTAATCTTGGACTGTCTATCATTGACATTTTATTAGACATTCTTTTACCAAAATTTATATAAACCTGCAATATTGATTCTCAAGAAGTTTGCTAATATCGAGGTGAACTTCGGCGAGACAGTATGTAATAGGAGTTCCCATGATTTTTTTTTATGAGATAGAAATGAAGGAGCTCTACATAATGTAGTAACTTCTATGGAAATTTGATAAAAATTTCGCTGAGAGAAAAAAAAATAACAAAAACAGGTTAAGAACATCCAGCAGCAACACGAAACGGACGTAAACAAACTAGATATTTTCAGGAACACCTTTTCAGAAAATTTGCTCTGAGCATTGTAGAGTTTCATGTCAGCGTCAAGACAACACTTTTAATCTTAGAGATGAGTTCAATGGTACGATTCTAGATCAAAAAGGAAAATATATATTTTTTTATTGCATGACAAAAAAGGAGAGATATTTACCCAATTATATGACATGCCTCATAAATTCACCTCGCTCGGACTGCACTCGGAATCATGAGTAGCCCGGCGTGTTCAATCAAAAATTATTCTTTTTGAACTGGCCTTCCTAAGCTAATCTCACAAGGAAAACAGTTTGATAAATAAACGAGAAAAAAGTAGGGCACTTACAAGAGAGAGCAGACGGAGAGATAAAGTAAGAGGAAGAGGCAGCAAAACTTGTGCTTTATAAGTCGTGTTTCGATGAGATTATACTGGTGTGGTGAACATATGTAAGCGACACACGTAACACTTGTTAAACTTAATTAAGACGGTTCCCCATGGAACGCACATGTAGGGCTTCGCACAAACTGCTGGAAACACACATGATGGTCAAAACGCCAATTTCGCGTTTTCTTTTTTCTTTTCTCTTCTTTTCTCTTCTTTTTCTTTTCTTTTTTTTTCTTTTCTTTTCTTTTCTTTTCTTTTCTTTTCTTTTCTTTTCTTTTCTCTGCGCTCTCGTCTCTCTCTCTTCTCTCTTCTCTGTCATCTTGTTATGTTTTTGCTTTTATTGTTTTGTATTCACTTTTCCATTTTTTTTTTTTTTTTCAGTATAAGTTTGTTTCTCATCATTATTTACACCACAGACTCCGTAGAACCTGCTGGAAACGCACATGGCGGCAAAAACACTAATTTCACGGGATTATTTTCTTTCTTTTTTCGTTCTGTATTTCAGATTTTTTTTTTTTCTTTCTTTCTTTTTCTCTTTTTCTTAGCCATCCCCATGCAATACATTTTTTTCCATTATCATTGTTTTTCATTTTTTTAATTCATGGCATAGGTTTGTTTCTTTATACCCATCATGCGTGTTTTATTAATTTTATTTGTTACTATTTTTTTTAGTAGTCTCCTTTGTTTTTGTGTCTTGTCTTCTTCCTAGTTACCCTGACATTATTATCATTACTAGTGTTAGTAATGTTATTATCACTGTCGCCATTATGATTATTATTATCATCTTTATTGTTACTTTTTCATTATTATTACAATCGTTATTACTACTACTGTTATTACGGCTATCGTTGTCAATATCATCATTATCTTTATAATTATCATTATTGTTATTGTGTTCATTACTATTATTATTTTTGTTGCCATAACCGTTATTATTGCTATTGTTATTATCATTAATATTATTGTTGTTGTTGTTAATACTATTATCATTATTATTGTGATTGTTATTTCTATTGCCATGATCATTATTATCATTATTGTTAATACCATCATTATTATCTTTATCATTGTTCTTATAATTATTATCATTATAATGATAATCGTTGTTATCATCGTCATTCTAATTATTGTCATTATTAACATTATGATTTTTATCATTATTATAATTATTATTATCTTTATTATCATTATGATTATCATAATATCATCATTTTTATCATTTTCTTAATTATTATTACTACAAAAAAATACTATCGTTATCACTATCATTATCATTGTTATTAACATTGACATCATTATCATCATTATTTTTATTGCTCTTGTTATAATCACCATCATTACTTCTGTCTTCATCATCATTAATGTCATTATCATTATCAATTTTGTTGCAATCATTATTATCATTATTATTATCATTATCATCGTTGATATTACTGTTTATAGTAATATCAACGATTATATTATTTTAATCAGTATCATTTTCATGATCAATATCATTCCATATTGTCAACATTACCTTTGTTATTATTATGTTGATCATTATCATTCTCACGTTATTATCTCATTATTATTACTATTGCTTCCATCATTATCATCAGTACCAGTATCATTATTGTTATCTTTCATTTCCTTCACCTCCCTATTCCACCTCCTTTTATTTTCCTTCCTTCTTGTCTTATTCCTTCTCCTTCTCCTCTTCCTCCTTTTCCTCCTTCTCTTCCTCTTCCTCCATTCCCCCCTTTTCCTTCCACCCCTCCTCCTCCTTCTCTTCCTCTTCCTCCCTTCCCCCCTTTTCCTTCCATCCCTCCTCCTCCTTCTCTTCCTCTTCCTCGCAATCTTCCTCATCATCCGTCCTCCCCCTCCTCTTCCGCCTTCTCCATCACCACCTCCTCCTCCTCCTCCATCACCTCCTCTTCCTCCTTCCCCTCCTCCTCCCCCCCCCCTTCCTCCCCCTCCTTCCTCACCATCCTCCTCGCCATCTTCATCATCTGTTTCCACTTCGCACAAACCGCTCTCGACTCACGCTTATTGGTTGTGCAAGCGACTGGAAAGAGGACATGCCTTGTTTACGTTCGGGAATTCATACACGTCTATGTTGCTTTCCGTTTTCGATCACGTCTGGGTCATTATTTTTGTTTTATCCGATAATTCCATTGTGCAATTGCTATGTCGTGATTGTTCGGTTATCATTGAGCGTGGCTTGTATGTGTGTTTGTGTCTTTTTTGACCTATGGTTGTTTATACATAAGGATGTGTTGATATTCCAGTTGGATGTCCGGTATTTAGGATGCCCGATGTTTAGTTTTGTCTAATCGGTATGGACTTAAATATCATATCGTTGCATAACATTTTTTTTTTCTAAATCACTGACTGCCAAGAGATATATGAATGTTTTTTTTTTCTCGGAACATACTCCTATTGACAGTATAATCTGACAAACAGTAAACATTGCAGAAATACATATATATATATATTTATATATATATATATATATATATATTATATATATATTATATATATATATATATATATATATATATATATATATATATAGAGAGAGAGAGAGAGAGAGAGAGAGAGAGAGAGAGAGAGAGAGAGAGAGAGATGTGTGTATGTATATATGTATATATATATATATATATATACATATATACATATACATATACACATATATATTCTTTTTTAGAAGGATCATGGGATATCTACCTCTATATATATCGTAATCTCCGTTTAATATATGTATAACTGTTACATATGGTGATTATTTCTATACCTATTTCTATGGCTTGCTGTCTATTATAATACATCCCAATATCTGTCAAATCATACGTAAAATTAATACGCATGATATACGTCATCCAATACAACTCTCTTAACAGGTATTGATCTATCATTTCCACATCTCAACCACTTGTTTCATATCCGCATAATAAACACGATATCCATCTATATGTGTGTGTGTGTGCGTGCACGTATGTATATATATATATATATATATATATATATATATATATATATATATATATAGTATATATATATATATATATATATATATATATATATATGTGTGTGTGTGTGTGTGCGTGTGTGCGTATGTATGTGTATATATTATATATATGTATACATATATATACATATGTATATATGTATATATATATGTATACATATATATATTATATGTATATATATATATTTACGTGCATATCTCCCCCTCCCATCTCTCTGTGCCCCATCCTCTGTTTTGTAAGCAGCTCGAGTCGTATACCCAACGTGCTCCAAACACCGACGCACCTGCATAAACTGCCATACCTGGCTACAGCCACAAGACATGTGCAGGAGCCTGCTACATGAAACTCACACTCCGACGCACTGCAGCGAAATAGAACTAAGAAGGAAATACGTACCGCTGCTACAGCAAAATTAGATGACATTGAATATCTTTTTTATTTAAATGTCGAGGAGTATTTGAGGAGTGGCCTCGTAAAAGAGTTTGTGCATACGGCGCCCGCGCGCGTTTGTGTGTCTTCGGGTGTTGCGTGACTGTAGTAAAGGTTCGTGAGTGTTGATTAATGACAGCCTCACCCTACTCTAGACGTCGCTCTTGACGCCACATCCAGGCTTTGTCTTCCTCCTGCGTCTTGAAGGAATTTTCTTCTTTTTTCCGTGTCACCTCTTTGTGGCTCTGCCACGGCTGTTCTTATTCTGTCTGTCGCTTGATCTCTGTGTCTCTGTCTGTCTATGTGTCTGTCCTGCTTCCCCAACTTCTCTCTATCTCTCTCTCTCTCTCTCTCTCTCTCTCTATTTTGCTCTCTTGCTCTCTCGGTCGTTTTCGCTCTTTCTTGCGTTCTCTGACTCCTAAATAAGTCCTATGCCTTTAAGGAAGTAGATAACGAGTACATCCCCATGTGTGCAAGAAGCAATGCCTACGTGTAGAAAAGAAATCATACCAGAAGGATTACGCAAAAAAACACTAATATGTGAAAGCAGGTTTGTAATATTTGCCGAAACACGCATTTACGCGCATGGCACCACATAATGATAAACTGATTTTTTGTCTTGACTGAATGCATAGACACTCTCTCCCCGGGGATCTAGGACGGGAACGCATTAGCTCATAAATGGGAGCAATTTTATGTTAATGAACTCTCCTGCGTTGCAACCCAGATTGAGGGATATTCCACCACTACAAGGGGCTGTGTGGTTCATGAAGAATACATGACTCCGTGGGCGTGTGGGTCTTTTCCATGGGAGGGAATTCTGTGAAGTATGTTTTTTTTCCTTATTAACTTTAGCTCATGATAGTCTGTGTGTGAAGACTGTGATGGTGAATGATAGTTATGTTTTATTTTATTTAAGTTGATATGAAGGAAACGATGGTGATGGTAGAGATGAGGGGGATTGTGATGATGAGGGAGGAGGACGTTTATTGATGGTGGTGGTGGTGAAGGAGGATGTTGAAGCTGATGGTGATGTTTATGGTGGTGGTGATGAGGGGAAGGAGAGGGATGATATTGATGGTGATGAGGATGATGATGGTCATGGTCGTGGTTGGTCATAGCCATGGTGATGAGGATGACAAGGACAATGGTAATAATCGTATCGGTGATAGTGATAATGGTGATTTTCATCATAACGTAAAGAAATTACATAATAATAACTGATGAAAGAAATATCTTTCCATACTAGTAATATTGTCAATATTGTTCATTACAATAATTAGTATGATGATAATAAGATGATGATAGTTATGATAATCATGATAATTATAACGATAATAGAAATGATAGTAAGAATGACATTTACTACCATAGCCAATACTTTTATTGTCACTATCACTATAAGAAATGAAAATGATAATTATGACAATAATATCGTTGATAGTAATGATAATGATCATGATACTGACAACGATAATGACTACAATGATCATAAAACTGATAATAAAGATAAAGAAAACAAAAAACGACGAAGAGCAGCAAAAAAGAGAAAAAGAAATAAGACACGAGACTGCTAATTAAAAAACACCTAAAAGTTCAATTAATTTCTTCCTCCGAATCTTGTCACACTAATCCGTTTAATTACCGGGTGTCTGTGGCGTGGAAAAGCTTGGCTGAATTATCCAAACAACCTTTATGACATTTAGAAGTTTGTTTGTGCGGACACTTAACGGTCATGGGGGAAGGGCTGCGCTTTGATTTTGTTCTTTTGTTGTTTCCGTTTTTCTAGTATTTTCTTGTTTTTGTTTAGATGCATTTGTTTGGTTGATTAATTTGTTTTTGTTATTGGAAAGAAAAGGATTGCAATATTGCTTCGAGTCGGCAACACGTGATTTTACATTCTTATAGCTCATGGATATTTTGTATATTCATACAGAGATGTGTGTGTGTGTGTGTTTGTGTATATGTATACATATATATAATATATATCACATACATACATATACATACATATACATACATATACATACATACGTAGATAGATATACATGTATATGTATTTATGCAAGTATATACATATGTATGTATATATATACATATATACAATTATATGTATGTATATATATGTGTATATATGTGTGTGTGTGTGTGTAAGATTTATATACATAATATATAATACACACACGTATATATATATATATATATATATATATATATATATATATATATATATATATAATTGTGTGTGTGTATACATATATGAATGCATATGTATATATATATATATGGATATATATACATATATATGTATATATACATATATATGTGTATATATTTACATATACATATATATGATTATATATATATATATACATATATATATATATATATATATATATATATATATATATATATATATATGTGTGTGTGTGTGTGTGTGTGTGTGCTGTTATATTTATTTATGTATATATATAATATATATACATATATATATATATATATATATATCAATATATGTATGTACATATATAATATGTGTATATATAAATGTATATATATACATATACATTTATATATATACATATATATACATATATTATATATATATATAATATATATACATATGTGTATATATATATATGTATATATATATATATATATATATATATATATATATATATATATATATATATAATGTGTGTGTGTGAATATATGTGTATATATGCATAAATATATGAATATATATACACATATATGAAAAAAAATATGTATATGTTTGTATGTACATATATATTTATCTCTTTACTTATGTGTGTGTAAATTTATGTGTATATACACACACATATATGTAGGTATGTATATATGTATGTATATATATTTATACATATATACATATGTATATTGTTCATCCATTTATCAACTGTGTTTATGTATTCAATTATTTGATGTACACGCACAATAATGCACAAAAAAGATAAACAAAACAAATAATACACGCGTGAAGATCATGCATAACTCCAATAAAAAAAAAAACTTGTCAAGGACCAGGAAGATCCATATTGCTCATAGACACGCGTCAAAGTTCAAATCTCTTTTCAGGCTACTGGCTCCCATATTTTCATTCCTTATCACTTACCAGCTGAATATCAGACAACAAAATAACAGAATAGACGAACCTATCCAATAATTAATCAAATACGAGAATAATGAAGGATTGCGTAACCCATTATTGCATATCACCGAAGAGCCCAACCGCAGATCTGGCAACGATGCAGTGCTCCGAAGAACGCCATAACAATGAGAGTTTTTTACGGCCCGGCGCGGCGCCCAATAGCAAAGCAATGCAACGAAATGAAATGCTGCAAACGAGAGGAATCTAAGACATATGAAATGCATCCCTGTAGACGAGAATAATTGTCTATGGGAAGGAGAGGGCGGATCTCGGGAATGCTGTTATGGGTGTAGAGAGGAGAGGCGAGGAGAGGGTCTGAGGCTGTCAGGTGCATTGGTTGCTAAGTTGGTCATAACCGACCCTTCCTTCGTCTCACTACGAGGTAAGAATTCGCAGAGGAGGCATTTTTGATGAATAAGTTTCACACACACACGCGTACACATGTACTACGAAGAAATATGCGAATGGTATGGTGGAAAGTGCCTTTGATCTCGAGTCGGCAGTCAACATCTATTAAGATTTAAAACGTACCATATTTTTTAACGAACTTCTAGTACTGAAAAAAACTGCTTTTCAGTTTGTGGTTTTGGTTTTCTTAGAGAGCAGATGAAATTTATGGGAAAATACAATAAAACATTTTTTTGCTTTCCGTAATAGAAGATTCACAATTATCATACAATAAGTCTTTAATTTGGATGAAAACCTCAAATTCTCAATGACAATTATCCCTGAAATTGGTTCATTCATATATGATTTCGCTGCATTTAAGAATATATGTAATCTTCACTTCATTTCATGTCTTTCTCAATCGATTTGGTCCTTGGTTATATATATATGTATAGGTTTATAAATATTAATGTAAAGTCTTTGTACATATAGATGTAAAATCTCTACGTATAACATTTTTTTATCCATAAACATAGATTTAAATAAACCGAGACACTGAAATTTCAGCTGACAGGAAAGTCTTGCAGCTGACAGGAAGTTTTCCAGCTGACAGGGAAACTTTCCAGCTGACAGGGAAGCTTTCCAGCTGACAGGGAATCTCAATATAGATGAATATAAGATAAGAAAACTTTTTTTTTTCTTTCGCAAAAGCAACGACGCATATGTGTATGTATATTTATACATATACATATACATTTATTTATTCATTTATATACATATAATTGTGTGTTTGTGAGTATATATTTACACATATACATATATATGTGTGTATGTCTGTCTGTCTGTCTCTGTGTGTCCGGGGGGTGGGGGGGGGCGTGTATGTGTGTGTATAAATATATACACATCTACATACATGTGTGTGTGTGTGTGTTGATGGGTGGATGGGTTGGTGTGGTTGCTTGTGTGTGTGAGTAAATGTTTCGGGAAAAATAGAAAAGAGATGAAATCGTCTGTTGCCATTATTATTCCCCAAGTTCGATATTTTCCACATCGAATCTCTGTTTTAAAGTATCATACTTACCTGCCGATCCCAAGGCAAGATTAGAATATGTGCTGGTCAAATTGCTGGATTTATTTATAGATTGCCAAGTCATCTCGCCTTAGGTTAGTCGGTAAGCAGGGTCGTTGAGAACATTGATGGCCTTTTGGCAGCGGGAAACGCAAAGATGTTATTGAAACGAGCCTTATGATACCAACAGTGATAATAATGAGAGTAGTAATATAAACGGTATTTATGAGCATAATAATAGTAATAGTAATAATGATAATAATAATAAGTATGGCAATAATGATGAAAACAATTATCATTGTTATAATTCATACCAACCTTAAGGCTGTGTTGATCAAACCGAGTCTACTCGAGATGCAAGTGTTTACAAGTCTGGTTCTCGATCACCGGCGGTTCCCTGAGTCGGTTCATCGAAGTCCCATTACAGTCAAGACACGGGAACTTGGCTGTCGAGCTTGGGATGATACTCGAACTTCTTTATGACAATCTCCTCTCTCTCTCCTCTCTCTACTCTCTTTCTCTTTCTGGCAGCAGCTCTTCCTTCCCACTTTGCCTGTTATTGTCACGCTTCTTACACAGATGCAAATTACTCTAACAAAACGCATTGTCAAAGTGCAAAGAAGACGACAAAGCCACCAAAGAGCACCAACTCATATCTTCCGGGAACTCTTGAAAAGGATATTGATCATGGCTTGCGTGTTGCTTGCGTTCATGCCTGCGTTGGATGTGGGTCGTAATGAGTCAAAGCTATTGTGTTTTGATCACCAGGTTGTCCTGTTGCGAACGCTGGCTCTCGTGCGCAAGGCGAGTGTCTCTTGTTTACGGACGGGAGCCGTGGCGTCTTGTTATGACAGGGGTAACTTGAACTCACGTTGAATTGACTTTTCCTTTCCGTCAAGGATTATGAAGTGATGATTGCTCTTCATAAAGGTAAAAACTTTGATGTACATGTGTATGTGTGTGGTGGGGGGGGGGTGCTGTAAATGTATTTTGTTTTGTAACATACATAGATATGTATAAATATTTATATATGTATATGGTATATATATATATATATATATATATATATATATATATATATATATATATATATATATATATATATATATATATATATATATATATATATATATATATTAGATGGACACACACAGTCACTCAAAGAGAGAGAGAGAGAGAGAGAAATAAGCGAAGGTATGTTTTCCCCCACTTACATATATATGTCTCATAAGAATTTTATCTTCAGAGTTTGGGTATGAATGCTACTATGAGACTATGAGCTCTGCCAGTGGAGTGTCATGAAGAGAAAAAGGGAAACAACATAATTACAATCGCGTAAATATGAAAAGGAAGTAATGATAAAAGACAATCCTTACTGTATATTTTTTCTGATTCATAGCATGTTCACTCTGATTAGCTCTTTCCGTGCGATAAAATTTTGCTATGCTTTGTGCTATTGTCATTAAAGTTGATTTAACTTTTTAACTATTGGGTTCGTTTCCTCGCCGCTGTGACTGTCGCCATAGTAACTGTGTCCCCTGCCTCATGATGCTCTTTGAAGGTACGAGGTAGTCTTTGCAACACACGCGTGTACTGCAATAATATAGAGGAAGAGATGGTAAGCATACCCCATTGTGTGGTTTCTGTGTGTTTGTGTGTGTTTGTGAGTGTGTTAGAACGCGGGGGCGGGTGTGACTCTGCGTATGTTTACAAAACAGAGCCAGCAACTGGGGGAAGGCGAGGAAGAGAAATCGGGCATTAGCGACAAAAAAAGTACACACACTCGCGCTCACACAAACGCACAAAACATGCACCTCACTCCACCCACAACCTCTCAACACACGGACAACATCCATCCTCAAACAGGCCTCCCAATCAAGTTTGAGAAGGTGAACTCACGACCTGACCTAATTCTCTAAACGTAAACAGCGTCGAAGAGATAAAGATAACCGAACCCCATCGCGGCATGGCATTAGCGATGTCACATGCGCCGAGGTGCCACTAAAGCAGATGTGACTATAACCAGAAAGTGCCGGAAGCAAAGGGCTGGTGCCACTTTTCTTGGCTCTCGGGTTGAAGTTGCAAAGAAAATGGGAATTAGAAAGAAAGAAAAAGATAGAAAGGGCAAAGACGCGGAGAATGTCTGTGACCGTGATGAAATGCGAAGGAAGAGCAGCTGGACTTGACCGTCGGGCATTCACACGATCGGTTTCTTTTCCGTTCCTCGGCTTTTCTTGCTTTTCGGACGGAGGGCGAGGGAGGGCGACTTTTGTGTGTGCGTGTGCATGTATGTAAAGACTCCCCGGCTAATTAAAAGGCATCTATCTGGATGTGCATCTACTAGAAGGGAGGGGAAGAAAAAAAAAAGAAAAAAACTGTATAACTGAAATAGCAACATCTCTTCTATGAACTTAACAAATGAATTTTTTCTCACTATCTCTTCATGTGCATTATTGCAATACATATGCAGGTATGATATGCATGTATGTATGTATAAACTCACACACACACACATCAACAGTTGATCCACAGGAAAAAAATCCGTCTGCAAATACGAGGCATTTTGCCAAAATATCTCTTTCCCAACCGAACTCCGTCATGCCACGCAGAGCTGCGAAGTAGTTATTTAAAAATAAAATTAGCAAAAACAACAACGACAACATTTCCGATTTTTAGAATAATTGACATTTGGTTAAATCAAAACATGTTTATGTATTATCTCTTTGTTTGTCTTATCTACAGCTTCTTTCGTCTGAGTGTGCCAATTATCTTATCTTTGAAACAATACCGTACGTCACTGCACAGCATTGCTCTTCATGCATTTCCTGTTGCAGTTAAGATCATGATTATTACCATATTTGGTGATGTCCTTTTATGCATTTGACATCATCGCTTGCAAAATGTATATATGTATATGTATGATAATTCATTTTGATTTATTTTACTTTTTCATGTTCACTTTGTATATTGATTTTTATTAGTATAAATATCTTCTTTGACATATCTATCATTCTGTAAATCTTGCTTATCTGCTTTCATATTCGGTAAAGTCTTTCTTCCACTTAATCCGTCTATTAATTCACTTTTCCTCTCTTACTATTTTTAACAGATAACATCTTAAAACATAAAAAAATGGTATCATCTGCCGGAATGACTTTATTGAAATGTAAATGACTATAGTAAGCTGGACGTAATGACGTATAATGTTCGTGAATGAACTATATCTCACGTGTTGCGTATGATAAGACAAGCGAACTTGTGAATGGATGAGATGTCACGCTGCGTCACTCCGCTGACTGATTACATAATGATAAGAGCGTTCTGTGGAATAACACTGTTTCGTACAGGTATTACAGATCTCTCTCTCTGTCTCTCTCTCTCTCTCTCTCTCTCTCTTTCTCTCACACAGATATACAACTACACACACATACATATATATGTGTATATATATATATATATATATATATATATATATATATATATATATATATATGTGTGTGTGTGTGTGTGTGTGTGTGTGTGT
>BOPN01001873.1:155000-185000 GCA_017312705.2 Penaeus japonicus
TTGAAAACGAGTCTCGATGAGTCAAGTGTGAATTCCATGTTTTGATTTTCTCTTCTCCACGTGTTCCGTATGTTGCATCATGTACTACGAATGAGATAGGGAATTTCGTAATATTTTGCTAAGAGAAATAGATAATGTACGTTTAGCCTTTACACCATATTTCGTCATGCTATCATTGCGCATGCGTTTGAGTTCGTAGAAAGTAATAATATAAAGTGCTTTTGTGATTCGTAATATGCAAGCAAATTTGTCGAATATTTTCTGATGTGAATGGTGATGAGATGCAATATGCGATCCTGTCTGGTGTTCTGGATAATAACATGAACTATTGTTCAATCGCCAAAATATTGTTCAGCAAATTTGCGGGTAGCGATACAGTATTACCAACCCTGTGAAAGTTGTGGCGTATGTTGATGAACTTCTTATACACAAACACACACTCACACACCCACACACAAACACACACACACACACACACACACACACACACACACACACACACACAGAGAGAGAGAGAGAGAGAGAGAGAGAGAGAGAGAGAGAGAGAGAGAGAGAGAGAGAGAGAGAGAGAGAGAGAGAGAGAGAGAGAGAGAGAGAGAGAGAGAGAGAGAGAGAGAGAGAGAGAGAGAGAGAGAGAGAGAGAGAGACAGACAGACAGAGACAGTGAGTGAGTGATTATCTGTCTGTTAGTCTATACGTATATATATATATACACACAAACATATATATGAATGTGTGTGTACACGTACACACACACACACACACACACACATATATATATATATATATATATATATATATATATATATATATATATATATGTATATATAATTATGTATATATATGTATATATATATGTGTGTAAATATATATCTATATAGTTATTTATATATATACATATATATGTATATATTATATATATATACATATATATGTATATATTATATATATATATATATATATATATATATATATATATATATATATATATGTGTGTGTGTGTGTGTGTGTGTGTGTGTGTGTGTTTGGCTTCATCACTTGTATTAGGATTGTTAATGGCACCACATTATTATAATCATTATCTTTACTCTTATTGTTGTTGTCATTATCATTATAATTAATTGTCTTTGTAATTGCAACTTTGCTGATTATTGCCATCACCATCATTGTTATCATTATCCTTAATTATAACGTTATTAGCATGATTGATGCGAACATAATATAGGTAGCTGTCATTACCTTATCATGTTACATTATCATAGTGAATTGATAAATGGTAAACAATAATATTGTTTTCAATATGTGATTGAACAATTGTGTTACCTCAAGTAACGAGGATCACCCTATTTGACCTTGTTTGTAGGTCAAATTCATTAATGAGATTATCCAAGGAACGAGGAACTCCTGGGATATATATATATATATATATATATATATTTATATATATATTATATATATATATGTACATACTCATATACATATGTGTCTATGTATATATAATTCATATTTATTCTATTTTTTCTTTAATGCAGTATTTGGTAGAGCGATTTTTCATTTTTTTCTCTATTCTGATTCCGTAAGCAATGATGTCGAATAATGGTGTAATGTATAATAAAATAAATGTCCTGTACGTGTTTGTCACATAGTCGATATTTTGCGACACCTCATGTTCATAATCCTTTATTTGTTTTTAAAATCCTAATAGCTTTGGTGCCACGAGGTAATCACACCCTAATCTTAATACGCCCGATTCATTATTTAGCACTAATTACTTCCTAATCATTATCTATTGGGTGATTACTTATATGTCTACATTACTTTGGACAGGAAAAAGATGTGAAAAGCACAAGATAGATTTGAAAATGAGTGGAAATAGTCATATAGAAGGGATGATAAAGACAGGCAGTCATACTGTTGAAAATAGGAAGTGAGAACATTAAATCATCACCAAGGAAAAATTGTGCACCAGAAAAAATAACAGAAACACACCAGAACAGATATTTCCTGCACAGAATTTTAATGGATAAAAATACCATGAAAATAACAAATTGTCTTAGACGGTATTTGAATTATTAAAAACGAGCAAGGCAAACAGTTAATCATTCCGTCCAAGAAGCCATTAATCGATGAAGAAAAAGACGAGAACAAATTGACATAGAAACAGAACAATAATACATAATAAAAGGACCGAAGGATTTCGTCGGATGTGGCAACAGTGCGGCCTCGATCGCGCATGCGCACTTGACACAGACTACAAGACTCCCTCTGGTTCATTCCGAGGTTTTATTTTCTCCTGCCGAGTGATGCAAAACCAATGCATCACCTTTGATATCCGACGGAGCTTCTTCTGTGTCAAGGCAGTTAATTGAAACATGAAATTTAAATACTGTGGGGATAACAACGCACAGGTGAGTCTAACGTGGATTATTTGTGTCCTCGTTTCTAATGGCTGATTCTTTTGGGGGTTTTATGTGCGATTTCTCGGCCAGGGATCGTGTCTGAGGGCTTCCCCGTCGGGTTTTGGGGAGGGCTGGCTCTCGGGGGAGAGGGACGGAAGGGTTTCGTGAGAAAGGGACGGGATTGGAGAGTCCTGGGTGGCATAATCGGTCAATATGGGCAAGTTGCTTTGGGTTCCTTGGAAGGGAGAACACCCGAGTTCAGAAACTTAATATTCCCTCTCGAGGAAGCCTTAGGATTCTCCTGGGATGATTTTCGAGAGCTTTGTTGGGCAGGAATTCCAAGCACTTTCACTGCCGGCGACTTTTGCCGTCTTTCCCCCGTAGGCCTATCGACGAAAAGCCTGTTGAAACGAGAGATTCTTTTTTTTTGAGAGAAGCAGAGACGGTTTGGCCTTGGAATGTCTGCCCAGAAGTTCAGTCATGGGGCTCTTTGTCTGCTTATTTTCGCCTCTTAGGGCAGGGCTGAACAATTTGCTGCTGTTTTTTGGCTTTGGTGGGAGGATATTATAGGGCCTTATTGTCTGTGTTTTAGTTTCATATTATTTTTCCCAGGGGGAGAGGGGGGAGGAGGAGGTGGTGACTCCTACATGTCTCTTTTGTTTTGTTTTGTGTGATTTTGACTTTGATTAATCTGTAGAGGATTAAGGATTAATCTGTAGGTTGTGCAGATAGATTGTTTTTATTTTCTGACACCAGGGAAGGGAGTTTACAAAGTGAAGTTTCCTTTTGAAATGGCAATTGCTAGAAACCTCATATTATGTGTGTGTTTATTAGGATTCATGTGAAATGTAACTTGAATCAATAGCTAATGAGTATAGTATCATTTTAGCTCTAATTTTACACCAAAGGAAAATTCCATTGATGATATCCTTTGTATAGACTGGATAAACAGGAACTTTCAAACAAAGGAATGGAACCAATGTCATACTGTGGCATGACTGGTTACATTGTACAGGTGCATTGGATGGTACAGGTTCAGGAATATTATGATTCTTTGAAATTGGTTAGAACTATAGTGAGATTTCTTTGTTAGTGGACTATGTCAGAAAAGTGATTTTGGGGAACACGTTGATGTGAAGTCTTCTGGTTTACCTGTCGTCATTTTACTTTCAACACCTCAAATGGTAATAACCAGTGCCATGTATGGTGATAGAGCATGTTGTTAGAATTACCATGGTGATACGCAGCTAGTTTTCTTTGCGAGGCAGTAGTAATTTATTTTTTTTTTTGTATTAAAATGGGATATTAATAGCTGGTTTGCACATTTCTATGACCAGAACATTCTGTTTTTTCTCTTAATTGTTTTGCCCTGTTCAAATTGCTTTCACGTGTAGATACATGCCAAGAAGTTTAAGAAGCCATACACGTTCGCATTAAGCATCAGCTGTGCATTTTGCTTTGGTGCAACTGCAGCAAAACATAATTTTTTTTTTCTTTTCTTATTTTGTTAGATTAGACAAACTATGTGAAAGCAGTTATACAGGTAGAATCATCACTATAAACAGCATTAAACCAGTAGATGTGATAGGGTGTTTTAAAACTTCTTGTTTGACTGTTCTGTCTGCTTGCCTCTCAGTCAGTCTGTATGTTTTCTGTGTATTGTCTCTTTTCTCTCTGTTTCTTTTAATAGTGTGGGTGACATTACTTTTCTGTTTTGATATATCTATCAATTATCTTAACTGAGGTAAACTGATTTCTGTGTGGCTGCTTTACTTCATTACAATATCTCACTAAAAATACTTGAAATTACCCAGAATAGGATTGTGGAGAGATACTAAACACTAAACACAATGAAAGAATCAGAATGACACAGCTATGCAATTTAAGCTGTGCAAGTGAAGAATAATGAAACAATCCATTATTAAAATGGTATACCTAAAGTGATTCAAATAATTATTGCAGAATAGGCCTGTAAACCTCCCCCACATATATTCTTAAGACCAGGAAACCTGCACCACAAAGTCTGGCAAGGTGGAGCTTGTAGGCCTCCCAAGTAGTTTAATGTCAAATAGGGAACTAGTCCATGCTCTGTCATGTCAGAATATAAATTCTTGATGTTTGTTGGCCTTTGCTGGTGCAGACGGCATGGAGGCCATGTCATTTGACTGATATGATTCTATCTGGGATAGTCACCCTATATGATTTTTATTCAGTATGAAGATAGGGGTTTATTTATATATGGCTTTTGATTTGTTTATATATTGTTTTTTACGGCATCAAATATTGTGAAATTATTATTGAGTATAAAGCCTCACTTTTTCACATTTTATCTATTTGTTTTTTACCTTGCAGTTTTGTTCTTTTTTGCATGGCTTTTTCGCTGATCTTGAAGAACGCAGGAATATAAATCCCAATAATGGGCAAATATTTCATCATTGCAAAATTGTATTTCCTCAGCAGTTCCATATGTCAGAATTACAACTCAGAGGTTTAATGTGAAAATATAGGTTTTGGAGAAGTATATATGTATGTTAATTAGTCCATAGGGTAACATACCTTTAGCTAGAGGATTTTGTTTAATTTCTGCATTGACAGTCAAAGGGATATTTCTTGGTAGATAAACCCACTTATATATGTCTGGTTAGTTTTAAAATGTCAGAGAAGGCAACTTTGGTACACATTAGAAATTTGATTTTTATTTTCTTGCTCAGTAAATAATACAGTTTGTGGCAGAAAACCTGCAAAATGACTGATGTAATTGTGTTCTAAACACATAGAAAACATGTCTAATGTCGTTCTTTTATGCACACTGTAACATAGTTCAAAGGAAAGATGATTTTTTAATGCCTGGCAAATGGATTTTGTTAATTATGTGATCAGTGGATACACTGACATCTGGGACTCAGAACATAAGGGCAAGTGTTAAAGGTCTGGCAAAGAAAAAGATCGTGATAGCATTCATGAGAGAGAAATCCACTCTCCCCTCTTGTCCAGCATTGATAAAGCATTCATTTACTGATAAGGGTAACCTACGTGATAAAACTTGCTAGATAACATCATTCCTTACATTCCATATCCATGAATGACCTAAGCACATTGATTTTTTTTTTTTTTTTTTTTCATTAATGGTATGACTCATCTGTTTGTATTTTTTCATTATTGTTTTGATTCATAAGCAGATAATATCTCTCAATTTGTGGTGAAAACTCTGTGTTCACTCATGTGTTGGTCTGTGCCTGTTTTTGATGTTGCACAGATGCAGTGTTTATGGTATGACATCTATTTCTCACAGTAGCCAATACAGTGTGGTTGTGCGTCTTGAGTGTAGCTATATTTAGTCATAGGCAGATGCCAGTGGACACACCAAGGAGAGAAATGTCAGATATTATTTAGTCATGTGCAAGTGCGATTCTAAATATGAACTGAAGCTGTGATGTTATTACTTATATCAGTGCAATTGATAATATCCTTCATTTATTAATTTGCAAATGGAAAAGAAATATTGCCAAAGTTTGATTCTTGGTTTGTAGTGGAAGCTGTTATATGTGTGATGTAAACAATTGTGCATTTTCTCTATTTACCATTCTCTCAGACTTCTGGTTTATTTTTATTTTTATAACCATTGTTAATGCGATGATTGCAATGAGCA
The DNA here is from genome assembly GCA_017312705.2 of Penaeus japonicus. Taxonomy (NCBI): domain Eukaryota; kingdom Metazoa; phylum Arthropoda; class Malacostraca; order Decapoda; family Penaeidae; genus Penaeus; species Penaeus japonicus. The sequence goes on from BOPN01001873.1 coordinate 161,049, forward strand.
GTCTTCCTTCACAGAAAGTCATTTAACCTTTGAAGCACTGAAACACTTTGAAGGGAGGATCAGACTGAAAATAGATTTAACACTAAAGAAAATGTTCTCATTCTTTTCCATTTCACTGAAAATCTTCTCCATTTCAGCTGTCCAGTGGGCGAGGCTACACACTTATGGAGCTACTGAAAGGCTCTGGCGAGTTCTGCAAGGCACAATATCACATCAAATAAGCAAAAGAAAAAGTCTACTTCATATGCCAATTTGTGTGCGCGTTGCCTGTGTGTAAGTGCGTGAATAGCGGGAGACTGAACTTGGTGATGGGGTAAAGTGAAGGTGTGAAAAATAGCGGGTCCTTCGTGGCTGCATTGTCGTCTGCTGCTGCTGCTGCTGCTGCTCTTCTGCTTTATGGTCTCTCTGGCCTAAGCTGCGCGGGAGAGGTCCTGATCTTCAGCCAGCACTTCGGGCTAAATCAAAATTAAGGGATCACTACTACCACACGTCTGGTGGAGGAAGTTCACTAAAAGTCACTCAGTGCTGCCACCTGCCAGTCCCTTCCTTCACAAGCCCCATCCTCCTCGACCTTTTTACAGTTTTAATTTTTATTGGTGAAGAGCCAAAGCGAGTGTGTTCTAAGTGTGTGTATATAAGTGTGATTGTGGAACGGTGTATAAAATCTGATCGCAGCCTTTTTTATATATATACGTATATACACACACACTCATATATATAAATATATATATTTGTAATTATCAAGAGATCCCGTGCAAGTTCATCATACGCTATCGAGGTCTCCTAGTGCCGGCGAGATTCCGGCCAGCCTCGTGAGATTATCATTCATTGTCATCTTCCCTTGTTGTGAGCTCAAGCAAACAGCACTTCCAACTCCTCAAAAAATCCTCAGCCGTGGGAGAGTCTATATACCTCTGCTACTGCCTCTTTTGTTTTTTTTAAGCGGTATGAGTGCTAACAGTGCAAACATGAGATCCAAGAGCATCCGACCAGCGCCCTCTGAAATTGAATTCAAGAATATGCGCTTCCTTATCACAGACCGACCCACAGATGCTACCATGCAATCCTATATCGAGGTAAGTTGTCTTTTATCCTTTGTTCTTTTATGGGTTTATGTGTTTTGGGAAACCTATGGAAGACTGTTTTATTTTGTGTGTGTCTCTTAAATGCTGTATGTTGCAGTTCTCTGAATGAGTTATTAATTTTGTGTGGAAAATAAATGTATTGCTTGTATGATTGCAATTGGCTAATGTAGGCACCTCCCCCCCCCCCTGAAATTGGAACATTCACATTTGAATAACTATTTTGTGGATCACCTATTGACTAAGGTACAGAATTAAAATGAAAGTTCATCACTTGAAGATTTGTTTTTAAGAGAACATAAACTTTTATAAAGTTCTCATGGCATCAAGTAAACTAGCCTAACTAGTATTCCCAAAACAGTTCATGTAAATTGTATATATCCTGAAACTGATTGTCGTCATGGTGTCACAGAGTTGGAGTTGTGTTCAGGAAAAATGTATTAGCCTGTTTCCACTGAGCTGCATTGGCACTTTTCCAACTCCGCATGATAGATGTGGCCTTGGGCACTTTGATATTTTTATTTATGAAAGCTTTTCTAATGGGTCAGGTGCATTTGTTGGTTGGACTACGGTTGCTTATATTTTTTTTCTATATGGGATGGGGCCCTAGGAATTATTTAGCATGTTAATGTCTGAGAGTCTGCTGGATGTATCTGTATTGATTGTTTATGGTTGAAGTGTTGTTTATATTGGTATTATAATGTAGTGATTGTGAAGATCACTTATAGTGAAATGCATCTTTCATGCAGGGAAATGTGACTAGAAACGATGACATTTTAGTGCTTTGTTGAGGTTACAAGGACTGTGTGACGGGACATCAGTTTACTTGACAGATCATTTGGAGACATATTTTGTATGCCATTCAAAGATGTATTTGTGTGTGTTTATGTGCCTTTTTGCATGAAGCAATATTTGCCATTAATTTTGGCCAATATAGGGATAGGGATTATTTCGGTGTGTATACAATGGATAACTTTGTGTGGTTGTGTATGTGTGTGTGTGTGTGTATGTGCATGCATATGTGTGGGTGCGTGCATGCATATGTGTGGTTGTGGGCATGCATGTGTTTTGATGTGCACCTGCATATATTGTATGAGTGAGTGTGTGACTGTAACTTGGTCAGACCAAGGCACAGGCCTTGTGTTTGTGTTTTATGTATGTATTGTTACCTTTTTTTCTTGCATAGAAAATGTGTTTATTCAGTACATATCAGCTCTCTATCTATTTCTCTGTCTGTCATTGTTTTTCCTCCAATTCTCTCTGCTGTTTCTTTTGTGTTCTCTTCTGTTTCCCTTCTTATTTTAATTTTTAATTTCATCCTTCATTTTTCCCTCAGCATCTTATGTTGTATCTGCTTCTCATGTGTTATCTCCCCATTGCCCCCCCCCCCCTTCTCCCCTTTTGTGCTGTTCCCCCCCCCCCCCTTTATGCTGTCCCCCCCCCCCATTTGTGCTGTTCTCCTTCCCCTTTGTGCGGTTCTCCCTCCCCTTTATGCTGTTCTCCCTCCCATTTGTGCTCTTCTCCTCTGTGTTGTTCTACACCTCTTTGTGCTCTTCTTCTCTCTTCTGTGCTCGTCTACCCTTTGCACTAATTTCCCCTCCTATGTGCTGGTCTCCTCTTAGTATCCTCTCAGTATTCTCTCCTCTCCCTTGTGCTCATCTCCTCCCCTATGTGCTTGTCTCCTTCCCTTTGCGCTTATTTCCCCCCTATGTGCACTTCACCTCCTCTTTGCATTGTCGTCTCCCCTTTGTGCTCATCTCTTCCCATTTACATTTGTCCCCTTCCCTATGTGCTCGTCTCTTCTTCTTTGCATTGTCTCCTCCCCTTTGTGCTCATCTTTTCCCCTTTACACTTGTCTCCTTCCCTTTATGCTTGTCTCCTTTCCTTTATGCTTGTCTCCTTCCCTTTATGCTTGTCTCCTTCCCTTTATGCTTGTCTCCTTCCCTTTATGCTTGTCTCCTTCCCTTTATGCTTGTCTCCTCCCCTTTATGCTTGTCTCTTTCCCTTTATGCTTGTCTCTTTCCCTTTATGCTTGTCTCTTTCCCTTTATGCTTGTCTCTTTCCCTTTATGCTTGTCTCTTTCCCTTTATGCTTGTCTCTTTCCCTCTGTGCTCGTCTCCTCCCCTCTGTGCTCGTCTCCTCCCCTCTGTGCTCGTCTCCTCCCCTCTGTGCTCGTCTCCTCCCCTCTGTGCTCGTCTCCTCCCCTCTGTGCTCGTCTCCTCCCCTCTGTGCTCGTCTCCTCCCCTCTGTGCTCGTCTCCTCCCCTCTGTGCTCGTCTCCTCCCCTCTGTGCTCGTCTCCTCCCCTCTGTGCTCGTCTCCTCCCCTCTGTGCTCGACTCCTCCCCTCTGTGCTTGTCTCCTCCCTTCTGTGCTCTCCTCTTCCCCTTTACCCTCATTTGCCCCCATGTGCTTGTCTCCTCCCCTCTGTGCTCTCCTCTTCCCCTTTACCCTCATTTCCCCCCATGTGCTTGTCTCTTCCCCTTTGTGTTCGTCTTCACCCTTATGTGTTCACCCCTTGTGCTTGTCTCCCCCACTTTGCTTTTTCTCATATCCTTTCTCACTTGTAGACAATATCTTTCCCTCTCCTATATCTTTTCTTTTCCTCTTTCATCTTCCCTTTCCCTCTTTTGTATCTTTCCTTTCCCCCATTTATATCTTCCCTTCTCTATATATATCTTTTCATTCTCCTATTAATTGGAAAAATGCAACAAACTAAGATCAGGTTTGCAACAGCCACATGGTACTGTCACATAGAAGAAACAAATCTCAGAAGCCCTAGAAATAGAAGTCGGAACTATTAACCCTTCCAGGACAGGCGGGTCAGTCAGGGCTGGGCATTTTAAGATGTTTGTTTTCTATTTTCTAGACTTCTGGTATGATATGAGTTAGGATGCATTAATAATGTGATACAAATTAAGAGTTATTATGCCCTAGTTACACAGATGCAGGAATTGATAGTTTGAAGTTCCAACAATAGGAAAAAGGCAGTATGAAAGTGATCTGGCTATGTGAAACATGACTTGTGAAACAGCTAACCCACTGCTTATGTAATTGATGTTGGGGTGCTATTCTGTAGGTTTGATGGAATGAGGGAGACACAAGCTTTGCCCCACAAATGTTTTTTTCCACCTAATCTGTTCATTTATACATTATGATATTGGAAAACTTCCCCACTTTTTGGTGTTTTGTCATGTGAGCCTTGTTGTGAGTACTGTTTTAGACAAATAATGCCTGTAGTTTTGTTGTTTAGTGTCATAAAAGGAGGAATACTTCTTCCATAAGGAGAAGTATTCATTTTCTATATTATAAACACACGCTCACACACCACACACACCACACACTCTCACACTCTCACACTCTCACACTCTCACACTCTCACGCACACGCACACGCACACGCACACGCACACGCACACGCACACGCACACGCACACGCACACGCACACGCACACGCACACGCACACGCACACACTCTCACTCACTCACTCACTCACTCACTCACTCACTCACTCACTCACTCACTCACTCACTCACTCACTCACTCACTCACTCACTCACTCACTCACTCACTCACTCTCTCTCTCTCTCTCTCTCTCTCTCTCTCTCTCTCTCTCTCTCTCTCTCTCTCTCTCTCTCTCTCTCTCTCTCTCTCTCTCTCTCTCTCACAAAAATAATATGCAGTTACACTATAATTTATATGTTTTTTTTTTTTTTTTTTTCAGGAGCTACTGAGGCATGGTGTGCATGATGTGGTTCGAGTCTGTGAACCAACCTACAAAACTGATGAGCTGAAAAAGGCAGGAATTTCTGTGATGGACCTAGTGTTTGATGATGGAACATTCCCCCCAAGTGAGGTGAGTGTTAAGGGACCCCCCACCTCCTCCCCTTCTATCAGCTCCTCCCTCTCTCTCTCTCACTCCCTTATTACATTTCTTCTTTATTCCTTCCCTGTTCTTCTCTTTACTTCCACATATATTTTTCTAGCTCATCTGTCAGCATTTAGGTTACAAGAACAGGACAGTTGTTATTAGCTTTATCCAAGGGAAAGTATGATTGTGTGTGTGGGGTGGGGGCACTGTTGACAGCAGCTCATGTGGTAGTAGGCCATACTTTGTATTCAGAGTGGAACAGTGTGAGATAAGCAGTGATTTAAGGGGTATTTTAGATGATAGCTATCAAAGGTAAAAGTATTTGTTTTTATAGCTCAAGATTTTTTTTTTCTACTTCTGTAATTCTTTGTGTTGTTTTTGAGAATTTTTCATGAAATAGAAATACCAAGTGGTTAGTATTAAAAGAAAAGACTATTTTCTGTGATAATATGGAATGTTCAGGATTTAATAGACCCCATTAAATTTCAGTGTTTTATCTATGAATGTTGAATCATTTATCGTGAATATGTTTTTGCTATGCAATTGCTCATGGGAGGTTAAAGAATATTTGTGTATTGTAACATTGAGCCAGCATCAGTTAGAGATCATGATCTGAATACCCTTCTATCCAGCAAAGGGTATTGATATTTGTGTCCCTTTCTAGGTCTTGCTTTCATCCCATTCTTGATTTTACTTGTCTGAATCTTCATCTATTTTTTTTTTTAGATTGTTGATGAGTGGTTAGGGCTGCTGCGTCGCCGACACCGTGAGGACCCAGGTTGCACCGTGGCCGTTCACTGCGTCGCAGGGCTGGGTCGTGCTCCCGTGCTGGTAGCTATTGCACTCATAGAGCTTGGCCAGCGCTATGAAGATGCCGTGGAACTCATTAGGCAGTAAGTTTGGAAAAGAGGAAATCTTTGTAACATGCTGTTGTGTGTGACTTTGATTCATGCTCAGCTATTGAGATTTTTGTTTTTTAACCTTTGAAAAGATGAGGTTTTACTTATTGACACATTGCATTTTGTTATCCTGTGAGTAAAGTGATTTGCCCAGTCAACCACTGGAGGTTTTGTAGTAATGCTAGGTCATATATGATTCATTGGATTTAGATATTGTCTCTATTTGCTTCCATCATATATTGATTGTTATTTTTGTAATCTATGTTCAGCTCTACAAATTTCTTTTGGTGTCTCTCTCAACACAGACAGACTGTCTTTTAGGCTTTTCTTTTCAAGCTACTTACACTTTCTATGATCTTGCAGAAAGAGGCGAGGAGCCATCAATGCCAAGCAACTGGCCTATCTGGAGAAGTACCGTCCCAAGTCTCGACTTAGGCTAAAGAATGGCCACAAGACTGGTGCGTGCTGTGTGCAGTAAAGAGAAATGTAAGGAGAGAAAAAAGAATAATGTTGATGATAGCCTCAATTACCAAATCTCCCCTTTCTTGTCAGTTCCCATGTTAATTGATATTATTGTATCCAAAGGCTTATGTCATCTTGATATTTAGTGACAGGAAGGTGCAAAGTATTTAGAGTACTATGCAGCTTCGTCATGCAAAGCAAAATTTATAGAATTGACGGAAGTTGGAGCCTATGTATATTATCAATGGAGGCTGGATTTTTTTTCCTGAAGACATGAATTTAAAAAGAAAAAAGAAAAAAAAATCAAATTATGAACCTTAAGACTGGTATTATATTCATGATAGATGTTTTTTTAGTCACGTATTCCAGATGGCAACAACTACTTGGCCTTCCTTTTTGTTATTTCATTATTATTATTTTTTTTATTCTCACTTTCTTTTCTCATTGTTTTCTCGTCATGAACCACAGTGCACTGATTATTAAATTGCCTACTTATGATGTGTAGTTGATATAGAAAAAGGCTTTTGGCACTGTTACTGTGACGATGTGTGGATAACGTTGCTGCTTGCATATGAGGCCATAGGTTGGTTTTGAGGAATGTGATGCCGATGCTGGTGATGAACAAGTCCTGTCGTTCCGTCAAAAAGAATTTAAGCCCTGCCTGTGGATATCATAAGTTAGCAGCACAATTTTCTTGAAGAGTCTCCATAATTGGTTAAGTTTTTCTGTAGTATGTAAAACAAATACCATATTTATGACAGTCATGATTTGAGCTGTTTCTTTTTTACTTGTTTCTTTTCGAGTAGCGTGATACAACAGATTTTAAACAACATAGTATTGGGGGGAAAACACTTGAAGATGAAAAAAAAAGAAAAGAAAAGGGTCATGGCATTGCTAACCAGACCAGGCTGTTTACGGTCAAACTGATGTGCCTTGACAAGCATGGCAGTTAGCACATATCATGCCACGATCATTTCCCATTCCCACTGCAGCAGTTGTAGTGCTACCAGTTATATATCCTTGCATAATTGAAATCCATTTTCAACATTAAAATACTCTGTCACACACACACAGAAAAAGGGAAAATCAGTTATTGGTAAAGGAAGTGGTCTGGGCAGATTAAAAAAAAAAAAATTTTGAAAGGATGAAAAGATTATCTATGCACTGCAGGCAAGCCTTCCTATATAACCGGCTTTAGAAGGACTTAATGGACTGACTGGTAACACATGGTTTTCAATTGCCAAATGGACTTAAAATTTATTTGCATATGAATAACTGGCATGTGTATAATTTTTTTAACCCACATTTATTTTCTGTACAAATACTTGTCAATCAGCTGTAGTATGCCATATTAGATAAGTTTAATAATAATGATAATGATAATAATAAAAGAATTTTACATCAAAATTTGGAACTTAATTGAGGCACTTTTTTACCTGGTAAATGGAAACATTTCCATCATTTTGTGGTCAGTCTTTTGAACAGAAAGGTGGCCAGGCACCATAGCACTAACTGTCGAATGGACTAAGGACGGTGAAAGCATGCAAGAATATTTCAATTTAACCCTTAATGTGAACAGTTACACCACTATCCTGCCTCAACCTTCATTTAAAGCATCCTAGCAGCTGAGACTGTTGGTTACAGATGTGAACGAGAGTTTTGTTCCAAGATGTTCCTCTTTTGTGTGATTGACAGGTATGAATGACTACAAGTGTTTTAATGTTCTTGCGGAAGCATTTGGCAGCTTTCGAACTCTGGTGCTGTTTTGTCTAGTAGACTATGGTTTTTCGGAGCAGCATTGCTAAATTGAAATCATCTCTGCAGTCAAACCAGTCAAACAAGTAGGCCATTGATTTCAGTTACGGTAATTAGGTGTTTATGATTCTCAAAAGTTCCCTATTCTTGATCTTTATTACAATTTTTTTCCCTTTTTATTAAACACAAAAACTGCTGCTGTTCTGTTTCTTTCTTCATATCCATCAGCTAAGATTTGCCCTTCGGCCTTTTCAGTCTTTTTTATCTTCTGTGTTGTCAGTCAAGTCAACTGGGTCCATCCATAGATATATTGATGTAACTTATTTTATATCGCATTTGTGAGATATTTTGCAATAAATAGCTTTAATTTCTATTGCATGAAGAACAGTTTCAGCACAAAATGAGGAAGGAAAGCATAGTGAAACAAAATTCCAAATAGATACAGACCCCAAAGGTACGACCAGCAAAGTGTTTGAATGAGAACGTATCAACTGGCTCTTTTGGACAGCGAGTTGCTATGCACTAGGTTAAAAGTAACTTTAGTTTGTAATTTAGTGTAAGAGATTTTATATACTGAATTTAAACAAGAAAAATAGACTTTTTATGTTCCATGATCATATTGAAAACTAACAGATGTACATTTTTTATCTTACTAAGCATTAAGGGAAGAATGAAAAACAAAGCTAAAGATTCTGCTGCAGGAATGAATTTTTATTAGAAGAAATGGTTGATATAATTATCCCAGATTTGACTTGTCTAGGCACAGCTTTGTGAGTTGGGTAAAAATAAAACCCTGCATGGCTGTGAACCTATGCCATACTTTGCTAGCCACAAACATCCCATTTCCTCCCCACTTCTCCCCCCCACCACATACACACACACACACTCTCTCTCCTCCTCCCCCCTCCCCCCCTTCTCTCCTTTCCCCAACTACCCTTCCCTCCCTCCCCTTCCAAGGAGTGCAAGGAAGTTCTGCCAATTGTCAAAGTCTGAATGTTGTATTGCTTTCAAACATTAACAGTCAAACCTTGTTTCTTCTGAACTAAATCTTTTGACAACTGATGAAAAAGAAATTAAGGCTTAGTCAGCCACCATTGGTAAATTTTACAATGAGGCATTATTGTGTATTAGAGGCAAGGAAGAAAATAAGATTGAACTAACAAGGTCTGATTGTTTTATTTGTCTGCCAGGGCCAGGGAGAAGCATCTTCATGTCACTGATGCACAAAGCTGGAGATAGTGGCATGTGGCACTCTGCATTTCAGACGTGCTTTGTTATTTTATTAAAGGCTGGCTGGCTCTGGCGTCCAAAGGCTTAGTTGAGAAGAAGTGTACAGTTCCAGAATATGGGAAAAACTGAAAAAGCAGACCAGAGCATTCAATGGTGAAATTCCTTTGGTTTTACCAAAGGTCTGCCACACCAGGAACTGAGTACTTCCTCTTACTAAATCTTTCTCTTGGTCATCCATGGTGATCACATGCGATGAAGATGGGAACAAATTTTTAAGATAAAACTTTTGAATGTTGGTAATTGTGCATATGGGTGAGAAAGTTGCAACCCATTGATTTTGGGGCACCTAGAATAGGATATTGCTATAATTGGGACATCAAACAATTGGTATTTTGAAAAAATTGATAGTTACGTTTATAAAGTAGAAAAAAAAAAAAAAAAAAAGGCTTGCCAGGGAAATAAACTTGCTGTGTAGGTGTTTCAGTCACTCATGTGTTCAAGAAGTGCTTGCATTGTATCATATGGATAGGTTCCCCTGCATATCAGGACTAAAATTGTGTGTAATCAGGCTTTGATGTCACACTTCAGCATTAATCCTAGTAGAAGAGACGAGGTGCTACATGCGCCCTACCCTAGAATGTAACCAGACCCTTTTAGTCATTCGGACAGCCTGTTGTGTCTCACCTTAAAATGTATTTGGTTATGTACATAATGATCCTAGTTTTTTGTGTTTAGTTCCATGTAAAATTCACTCAAACAGGATACAGACTTAGATACATGTTTTGAATTTGCAAATGTCTTTGAGATTATAACATGGCCCTGATATTTTCTTCTCAATGTGTATTTTAAGATCCAATGTCTTGTGTAATGGATTTGTTGCTCTTCACTTCTGACCAGTTATGTACTTGAACATTTTAAAGAAAGAAAAAGACAGGGCTTCAATTTATAACCTAATTTTATCTCAAAGTATGTGAAGCAGCAGCCTTGGCATCAATCTTATTTTATCAAGAAACCAAGTCTTTATATTACGTTGGGCTTCAGTCGGAAGTGGCTTGGACTGAATGCTTGCTTGAAGTTGACTCTCTCAGAAGTGAGGTCTGGGCTTAGATCCTGTTTTCCCATAATATACGGGTCCGAGACGAGATCACAGTTCCAAGAGCCATAGTATTTTTTTTTTTTTTTTTTTTTTTTTTTTTTGCCAAGGTTCTTCATTTTATTATTATTCAATTTTCATTGTTCTGCATTATAGATGTGGCCATGGGAAGGACATTCTCTTTCAGTTGTCTGTGGGAACATGGGATTTCAGGACCTCAGTCACACAGACAAAAGCAAGGGAATAGCTTTACCCGATTCTCGTTATTATTCTTAACTGGCTATGGTGCCTACATTTAATTCATTAAAGGTCTGTCTTGCATTTTATCCATGTATTATTCAACCATCCATACGAGTAGTTATGTTGCAAAGTCTTTTATATTCATCTACTTGAATTTCATATTTCTCCCTTGCTAATTACATATTTTATTATTTTGTTGTGATGAGATCGCTGATTGTGATGGCCTCAAGTATTGGGTGCAGGTGGGGTCCATTTCCTGAGTTTGGAAAGCAGGGAAAGGAAATCCAGCTGAGATTCAAACTCAAGCGGCCAATACCAATAGATCATATCGCATGCTTTCCCGCAACATCCCACACCCCCTTTTCAAGACAGTTTCCTGGTCAAGTCCTCAAGTGCGGCCGCAGGAGCGTGTAGTGGCCAGCTCTTATGTCATTGTTGCATTGGCGGCCCGAGTGTCGTTGTTGCGCTAGTTGGCCCATGTGTCGTTGCGTGGGGCTCCTGGTGGCGTTGCTGTGGCATAATTCTTGTAAAGCCGTCGTGGAGCTTGCCAGGCCACACACAGCCTTTGTAAGTGTCTGTATTTTTGGCTAACGATAGGAGTGTGAACTTGTTCATAATAAAATAATGGTTTTTTGGTACAGAGTGCTTTAATTTTCCTATATTTGTGTTGTTCCTTTCCATTGAAAGATGAAAATACATGTTATACAGTGGTTAGGACAGAGAGAGAAAAGAGACTAGGTTTACCCTTTGGCAAGTATACACGAGACATTATAGCCTCTATTGAACTCCATGTCAAGTACGCAAAACAGAGCTTTACATCTCAGCAAAACAGGTGTTCAAACTAACCATGCTAACAGTCCAGCCTAGTGTAGTGTCTATGGGACAACGGCAGAGCTGCAGTCATTCAGCAACTACTATAGTGTTACTACATGGAACATCAGAAGCCTAATTTCCCATAGAAAACTTGTAAATGTAATTCAGGAGTTGGACTATATAAAGCTAATATTCTCAGAATATCATGAATTATCTATATAAAGAGCTATTAATATATAGTCATTTACTGAGGCAGAGAATTATCAACAAAAAGTACAGGCTTTATTTTAGTGGAGAGTAACGAAAATATTGCATTATTATTTACACTTCATTAATGCAAACGAAACTGAAATGAAACCCAGATTACAACCCTTCAAATCTATAATCCTGTTAAGGCTGCACTAGAAGAAAAATTTTTACTTTTGCCACACCAATTTTCTCTGCATTAAATACACTTTTGACTATAATTTTTTTTTCAAACTTTAAAGTTAGTTTATGCTGTAATCATGATAGTAGTATGTAGATCTTTGGCTTCTCAACTAATGCCATGAGAGCCAAGTCCATGGATGGCCAAACGTGAATGGCAGTAGCCAGTACTACCAGTAGGTGGTTGACAGTTTTGTGGTCATTGTCTAGTGATTTCTCTTAACTTATGGCAAGGGCATTCTGACCATCTCAGTTGCCCAAAGACAGCCTTTACCAGGCACCCAGGAAATAAAAAAACATATATTCCTTTGCAAGCACCAGCTAAATTTATACACACCATAAGCTAACTGCTTACTGTTCAGTTTTTATTAAATTTTATTTTTATCCCATAAAGAAGACTCTTTTGAGGAACCCCTAGAACTTAATCTTAAAAAGTTTTAATGCACAAACAATAAATATGAAGAAAATCTTTAGGTTGTGGTGATTTTAAAACTATTTTATTCTGAAAAAGTAAAAAAAGGAGGGGAGGGTGAACCTACTGAAAAAAGTTCATGACTAAAGGCTTATAAAAGCATTATCTCCAAAGGGATAATATTGCATTTATGGGGACTGAACATTTACTTAGGATCATATGACATATGATTAATGATCAATTGTTAGTTATGGGTGACATTAATGTAGAGTTGAAACATTTAAAAGGCAACAAGATTATAGGGATATATACTATGGTGATAGGAATGACAATGGGTAAGGAGCACAAATTTTGGTAACAAGTACATTGAATGGAAAGTGGCTCAAAATGTTAGCTAAAATATACCCAAGGGAGTAGCTAAAATCCAGTTAAATTTAATTCTTATTAACTGAAAATTGTATAAAAGATGTGGACTGCAGATTACACATTGCACAGTCTGGTTCAAACGGTAATTAAAATGTGAAATGTACAAACTCAGATGGCTAAGAAGTTTATATGAATATTTTAAAATATGATGCAATTAGAATACTTCTGAAAAAGGTAGACAAACCAATAAATAACCATAAAAATCTCAATCAAACAAGATGAAATGTAAAAAACAAAGTCACGACAATATCCGAAAATGTTCAGAAAATAAGGAACAACATTGGATGATACTTAATATACTTAACCAGATGCCTGACAAACAACATTTATTGGAGGGATTTTAGATTTAGAAAGACAGAGAAAAGAAAGAAAGAGAGAATGAGGCGGAGAGAGAGAATGAAGGGAGAGAGAGAGAATGAGGGGAAAGAGCGAGAATGAGGGGGGAGAGAGAGAGAGAGAATGAGGGTGGGGAGAGAGAGAATGAAAGGAGGGAGACAGAATGAGGGGAGAGAGAGAATGAGGGGCGAGAGAGAGAATGAAAGGGGAAGAGAGAGAATGAGGGAAGAGAGAATGAGGAGAGAGAAGATAAGGGGGGGAGAGAGAGAGAGATAGGGGGAGAGAGAGAGAAGAGAGAGAGAGAGAGAATGAGGGTGGGGTGAGAGAATGAGGGTGGGGAGAGAGAATGAGAGGGAGAAGAGAATGAGGGGGAGAGAGAGAATGAGAGGGGGAGAGAATAGAGGGTGGTAAGAGAGAGAGGAATGAGGGGGGAGAGGGAGAGAGAGAATGAGAGGAGAGAGAGAGGGGAATGAGGGTGGAGAGAAAGAGAATGAGAGAGGAGGGGGGGAGAGAGAGAAATGAGGTGAGAGAGAGAATGAGGGGGTGAGAGAGAGAGAGAAGGAGGGGGGGAGAGAGAGAGAGAGGGGGGAGAGAGAGAAAGAGGGAGAGAGAGAGAGAGAGAGAGAGAGAGAGAGAGAGAGAGAGAGAGAGAGAGAGAGAGAGAGAGAGAGAGGGGGGGAGAGAGAGGGGGGGGGGGAGAGAGAGAATGAGGGAGGGAGAGAGAGAGAGAGAGAGAGAGAGAGAGAGAGAGAGAGAGAGAGAGAGAGAGAGAGGAGAGGGAAGGGGGGGGAGATAAAATGAGGGGCAGAGAGAATGAGGGGAGGGGAGGAAAGAGAAAATGAGGGGAGAGAGAGAATGAGGGGGGAGAGAGAGAGAGAGAGAGAGGAGAGAGAGAGAGGGGAGAGAGAGAGAGAGAGAGAGAGAGAGAGAGAGAGAGAGAGAGAGAGAGAGAGAGAGAGAGAGAGAGAGAGAGAGAGAGAGAGAGAGAGAGAGAGAGAGAGAGAGAGAGAGAGAGAGAGAGAGAGAGAGAGAGAGAGAGAGAGAGAGAGAGAGAGAGAGAGAGAGAGAGAGAGAGAGAGAGAGAGGGAGAGAGAGAGGGGGAGGGAGGGAGAGAGAGAGAGAGAGAGAGAGAGAGAGAGAGAGAGAGAGAGAGAGAGAGAGAGAGAGGGGGAGGAGAGAGAGTTCAAATTGAAATTCAAATTCAAATTCAAAAAGTTTATTCCATAAATTACAATGGTTATTCTTAATACATATATACAATACATCTGTTTAATGTGATTTCACAACTGACAGTTTAGGAAATGTTCTTTTAATTTTGTTTTGAGTTTATTTAGGTTAGTAATGTCTTTAACATTGTGAGGTAGTAGGTTCCAGGCCATGGGTCCACGTATTAGCATTTGTCGTGTCCCTATTTCTGTGTGTGATCTCTTGACATATAGAGAATTTACTTGTCGAGTTCGAACATCTGATGTGTTCCCTACAGGGCAGGATCCATTGTGGATAATTCCCATGGATGATTTTATGAATAAAAACACATGTATCATAACTGCATTTGGCTTGAATTTTTAACCATTTAAGTTGAATAATGTGTGGGGTGATGTGATCGAACTTTCTAACATTACCCAATGCAACTCTTGCAGCAAAGTTTTGTAGTCTTTGTGCTTTCTGCATTAGGGTTTTGTTAGTAGAGCCCCAAATATTTAAACAATAATTAATGATGCTTAGTGCTAGAGTTTGAACAACCATGATTCTTGTTTCTGTAGGGATTTGATTTTTTATATGATTAAGATATATTAATGTTCCCATTACCTTTCTATGTATATTATCAACATGGGATTCAAACGTCATATATCTGTCAAAATGTACTCCTAGATTTTTTACTGAAGTGCTTGGTTTAATTTGGTAGCCTTCGAAATCTATGGTTGTGTCTATGGGAATTTTAGCTAAATTTTGCCGACTACCTATGAAGATACATTGCGTTTTTTGTGGATTTATTTTAAGACCATTGTTATCAAAATATCGTTTTGCTTTAACAAGAGTGTCTTGTGTGTTTCTTATCAATGCCTCTAAGTTGTTCACTGAGTCACTGTGGAGAAATTGAGAATCATCAGCGTACTGTATTAGATGGCAGTTATGGACTATGGTTGATAAATCATTAATGAAAATTGTGAATAGGATCGGGCCTAATATAGATCCTTGTGGAACACCGAAATAAACTGGTTGTGCTGATGATATATTTTCATTAATTTTTACCGATTGGGTTCTTGTATTTAGATAGCTCTCAAACCAATGGGTATCTATTTTATGGTTTCTTAATTTGTTATGAAGAATTTTGTGGTTGACACTGTCAAAAGCTTTAGAAAGATCGCACAAAGTGAGCAAATTTACCTTATTGTTGTCCATATTATTATAAATTTGGTCAGTAATCTGCAACATCGCTGTTTCAGTGGATAACTTATTTCTAAAGCCATGTTGAGTTTTAGATAATAAGTTATTGGTCTCCAGGAAATTCATCAATTGATTTGCTACTGTTTTTTCAAGAACCTTAGATAGTACTGAGAGTATTGTGATAGGGCGGTAATTATTCATGTCGTCTATATCCCTAGACTTGAAAATTGGTGTTACAATTCCATGTTTCCAAAGCGACGGAAAAACACCAGTAACCAGAGAGGTGTTAATGATGATCGCTATATAAAATGCAATTACAGGTAGTCTATCCTTAAGAAGTTTCTTGATTGTTAATCTCCTAAAATTAGGCTTTCATGGAATTTAGTATTTTGAACAAGTAAGAATGTGTGACCTTGGTGTTGACTGTTAGAGCGTGAAAAAAAGTGAAAAAACAACACATGAAGAAAAGAAAAGAATACACATCAAAACATCCCTCCACCCAAAACATGAACAAGTACACACTTAAAAGACAAACAAACAAACAAGCAACAAACAACACAACCCTACTGAGCCAATTTATTTTTACCATGTTACTGAACATTTATTTGAAAAATAACAACATCTGATGACATTAGAAAATCTTCAGAACTTGATTTTATATTAGTGCTTTCTAAACTTATACACAAAATTTATGGTAAGTTCATGGGCAGAAGACTTTTGTTATATTGAATTCATACTGATTCCAAATAACAAGAAAGCATTAGATTGTAAAGACTCTGACAATAAGCTTGATCCTTCATGGATAAAATATTACACCCAATGCCTGAAAGAGAATTAAGTTAGAAATATTATAAAACCAAGGGATAGAATTTTCATACTATGGGCATTAGCAGGAAAAATGTTCCAAATGAAGAAAATGAATGAATGCTTTTGTGATAACACTAATGTGTAAGTAATAATATCCAGATTTTTAGACAATCTGTAAGTTGATGGATATAGTCAATGCAATGAATGTTTGATGTTTCAGACACACATTACAGAATCAGCTGGAAAAATAGAATTCCTAATATAAATTTGAATATACAAAATTAAATGAAAATGGATGAAAGTGATCTTTCAAAAGAGGGGTACTGCTGGAGAACTTCAGAAGTAATAATTGAGAGATTAGGAGACTGAGATAGGTTTAGATGCATTAGAGCTGGACACCAACTAGAAATTAGAGATATCAAAGCTTTATACAAAGAGAGCTATACTCAGTGAGAAAAAGTTGCTAACCTTTACATTTATAAAGAATGGGTGATAACAGAATACTGAAAATAAATTACTGTCAGTATAACTTTATTCACATAAGATAAAATATCAATAAAAAATCTTGACCTTCAGACATCTTGAACCCGATTAACCATAGGAGTGGTCAGATAAACAAGCCAGATAAATCTTTATAAACATTGCAAGCAAAACCCTGGAATTGTACGGTGACTAAAGGAGACTTGGTGGAAATATTAAAATCTTTCTTGCATGCCTTTCATCACTAATTAAATATTTTCATAGCTATGCAATCATAGCTTTGGATCATTTATGAAAAGCATATATCGTTGATGACAAGATAGGATGGCTAACTTGATCTTTGATTGTTGTTCATGATAATCTCCCTCCCCAAACATTTTTTGAAGAATCCATGCCATTGCTATGAGCATATAATGAAACAAAAATAGCACAGTTTTGTAGGGTTTAATTATTTATTAAAACTCTTCACTTCCTATAAAATTGTCAAAAGCTTAAAGTACAATTCATCTAATGTAATTTTTATATAAATATATAAATCCTGCCACTGGTATTCCTATTACACATCACTTTACTATTGTCCTCCTTTCTTAAACTTACTTTTTTTACCCTTTTTAAATTTGGAGTGAGTGGCACTACCGTTGCTCTGCTTGTCGTGACTCTTTGTCTTTTTATTCTTTCCTGACTCATCCCCAGTTCGTTTCCTTTTATTTGAAAATGCATTCCTTCCCACATTTGCACTATTGGAGGGCTGGTTAAAATTTCCTCCTCCACATTTATTTAATTTCTTCATGGATTTCTTCACATTCTCTCTTTTCCTCTTTTTCCCCTGCTTCACACACATTCCTATGTCTTCCTCCTCATTCATGCAGACCCCAAGTTCTTCCTTATCTCCCTCCTTAGCATGGACCCCTAAATCTTCTTGCTTGGATGAAGTCACGTCATCCTCTTCTTGACAGATGTCATTCAGTAACTTCAAAGCTTCATGGTAATCTTTGTCCTTGGATTTGCAATAGTTTTTCAGTTTACTTGTGAAGCTTGAAGGATGGTCATTAGCATGAAACCCTTTATCTTCTTCTTCCCCAGATGAATGCGAGTCACCTTCCTCTTGGCCGATGTCGTCTAGTAGCTTCATTGCCTCGTTGTAGTTTTCGTCCTTGTGTGATCTCTCCTTTACTTTGGTGCACTGTATTTCCTGCTGCTCTTCACTTCTGCCTTCTGAAGTTTTTGTTTCAGCAAATTCGAATGCCTCAAGGAAGGTGCTTTCCTCTGCTTCGTCATCTTTGAGGATGTGCAGGAAGGCTAGCAAGTCGGGTTTGTTTTTTCTGTAAAAATAATTTTGTACATGTAGGGTAATTACATTCTGCAATGGTACTTCTGTTTAGCAACTCTCCATGGTCTAGACTGGAATTTTTGTTTTCTAATATGGGTAAGTTTGCATCTAATTTTTCAAATTCTGAAATCAGTGAAGGAATTTGATTCTCATTGTATGGGAGAATCATAATTATATTTGAATATTGTACTTAAAAAGAAAAAAAGGTATTATGGTAAGTCTGCAAAAGCATTACTAGTGTTGAGAGCTTTTACTTATCCAACTTGTGAAACTGCACAGAGAATTAGACAATGGTTTTAGTCTGGTAGATTGTAAATTTATACTGTGAAAGTATTTCTATTCATAACAGAAAAATATACTGAATTTTTGGAAAAAATATTGCAAAATGCATAAAGTCATAACCAGCTTTACCTATTGACAATAATATGGTTATTGTAAAGAAATGGAACCACAATAATTAACTGGTATTGTCCTCTGTAAGACAAATATCAAAAAAATTAAGAAGTTTGCAAAAAAATCAGAGTAAAAGATAAACACCAATCAGAGGAGGTTGTAAAGAAAGGGATATACATCAAGTACAAAGGATTTTTTTTTTCGAAATAAAAATAAATATCTAAATTGTATAAAGCATTTTATAAGACAATGAAGCCTAAAGAAAAATTTAAGAAGAGAAAAGAAAGAAAGAAAGAAAAAGCAGACAGTCATTTCCACATCATGAAACAATAAACAATAAATGTGAAATACTCAATTATTCAAGGAACCCCCCAAATTAAACATTTGTTTAATATGACATCCATACTTTCAAGACTAAAGTAAAACACTTTACCTTGTGATGTCGACATCTGTCTTTTTTATGGATTTGCAATAGTTTGTCAGTTCACTTGTAAGGCTTGGGGGATGATTCTTTTTCTCAAAAAGAGAGGAAGCCGTGTTCCCTTTAAGGTTGTCCAACAAAGGATAAATTGCATCATAGACTTCTGCCAACTGTCCAGCTAAATCCAGTGCAAGAGCTCTAAAATATGAACAGAGAAGAAAAGAAAGTTAATAAGAAGCAAATAATAATGAACTTACTACATTCCTTTATTATAAGTTTTGCATCTTGCCCATTAAAAAATTGGAGGTAGAAGTCATCTTCTAAAACAGCCATGACAGCAATAAACTATTGAACAAGACTCTAAAATTCTTAACTGCCCAGTCCTTACCCACATTAACCATTCAAATATTACACTGAATCAACCAGATTCCAACTTGCCTTATTCTGGCCACATTAGCTATAAAGGCAGAAGCAGTACTGAAACAATAACCAGTCCTCATCTTCATCACGAGGTAGCCAGCAGCTTCACGACAGTACCCCTCTATGCACAGGAGGAGACGGAAACCCCCATAGACTCGCACCAAGAGGTATTCGTACATCTGTCTTGATGGCACACGCACATTCCTGTGATAGATGAATATGGTGTTGTAAAGAAAGAACTATCTTTGATCAAATTCATGCAAGTTACTTAGCCCATTCATGCCAGGGCTTATATTTGTGTAATGCCGCTCCCACTGGCAAGGTAACAAGCGCGTGCAGTGACGAAGCCTGAGATCTCTCCCGGGTGTGATGCCACACTGCGCTTCAATATATGAAAAAATTCATGGTTTCATGTTATATATAATGTATCAGTACTATATGTACACACACACACACACACACACACACACGCACACGCACACGCACACGCACACGCACACGCACACACGCATACTTACGCACACACGCAAATGCATGCGTGCACATACATACATAAATATTTTACAAAATTGTTTATTGAGAAGCCCTCTATGATTCTATCGTTATTTGCTGATGCATGAATCCTATTTTTCACATAATGGAAGTCAGAATGCTGAGATTTTTAATGGCCTGTACAAACTATACATATACTCTTGAATTTACACACTATATTTTGATTTGGTATGTATTCATATTGTTTATACTATTTTTTAAACATTGTTCCTTCATCAAAGCTTTAGTATCTTATTGTATATAGAAACTTTCTCATCTATGCAATTTATGGCAATTCTTTATCAAGGTCAGATCCTACCTATGATGCCCCTACCCAAGTTTTGGATTGATAATGAAGAAAGAGTAGAAGCAAAAGAAGATGAAAAAGAAGTAGGAGAAAAAAAAATCAAATGAAATCAATGTATTGATAATGAAATGTTGCCGGTAGGAGCAATCAACTGTATCATTAACATTGTAAATTTATATCTTTGGCTAATAAGCAAGATAATGCCAAACCACTTCCATTTGCTTTTCTGCTAACTGCAGCTGGCTTGAATACTGCGTAAATCGACCATTACATCTATGATTATTAAAATCAACCTACTAATGAGCGCTCCAAAATTGGGCTCTAATGCCAGGATACATGTATATTATGCACACTGATAACACGTGTACATGCAATATGTAGTGTGGGTTGTAAGTAAATTCCTCTCACCCAATAATTACTTTATGCTTTTAGCCAAGTGGATTCTGGATCTTTGTTATATTAGTAATAATTCTTATAAATACCCGAATATGTAGAATAATAAAAAATGAGAGAAAGTTGCACTTTTATGCAGCAAAGTGATTAATGAGATCATGTGCACAATTCATATAAATCATCCATGATATTATTTTTGTTGAATGTTTTTGCCTATTGATGGGTTCAAATGCACTGCAGCTGAGCTTTCTTGCAAGCACCTGTGGTTCATGCCTAATGGCAGCACTGGAGTCAGTGCTGTCTTCTGACACACCATGTAGTGGCACCCATAAGCCAATTTTCCATTAACAATATTGGAAGCAAATGTCTATACTCTAAGGTCTACTGGGATTGTAGATGGACTAGAAAGACGTCTTTGTAAAGCTGTCCTGCTTTAAGATACACCAAGCATTGCAGCCAGGTGAAGACAATGTGTAAATGAGATTTCTATTTTTATCTTTAATTCTATTTTTTTTTTTACATATTACTATCTACATGACAAATAAGGAAAATTCTTCAGTTGAAGATAAGATACGATATGTTCATAATAATAATAATAATAATAATAATAATAATATTAATAATAATAATAATAAAAAAAGAAAAAAAAGAAAGAAAGAAAGAAAGAAAAAAAAGGAACCAAATCCTATTATTCTCCTCACACAAATCTATAAGCTTTATAATAAGCACATATTTCAATTATGAATTCTTTCCTATAAAGTCTAGACCATAAAATAATTAAATAAGAAAAGAGTTCTTGCTGCTAAGAAGGCTAATAAAAACAACAAAAGATGGTAAAATACGTAAGATCACATATAAGAAGAATCAACAAAGCAGAAGGACAATGTAACAATATAATGAAATTAGCAGTCAAGTCAGTCTATTCCTAGCAGGGTGAAAGGTAATGGAAGGTAATTGAAAAAGGATCCCACAATGCAGTTTGAAGTTGCATAATCCTGAGGTTAAGTTGTGGGTGTCTCTAATGTGAACTCCCAAAATTGTGTTTTAGAAAGAGCTGCATTCAAAATTAACCCATTGCGGACGGGGGATATTTCAGAGCGAGGCAGCTTCATGTAACATACCTTGACTTTTCCCACTCTTTCAGTCATTTATTGTGAAACTAGAGCCAATTTTGTGTTCTAATTTGTGTGCGTTTTCTTGTAAAGAGACTTATATGTATCATATCACAGGCTCTATCAATGCTGCAGTTAACTAGCATTATAGTATAGGGTCCATATCAGCTCATTGATTTCTTTATACTCTGTGAGACAGAAGTATTGCTGTTTTATGAGAGGACAAAAAGCAACTTTATTTTTTAGTATTCCTGTAGTGTCATGATCAAATACAAAACATAACCACCCACAACAAAGATAACATGAAGAGGTACAGAAGAGGAAAGAAACCTGTACTTATGACTGTGATTGCCACAGGAAAAGTCATCCCTACTGGCACAGGGGCACATTGTAAACAGAGGGCATAGTTTGAGTCACCTTCCTCTTCATTGGCAGTACTTTAGAGCAAGAGGTCGGCAACTTGCAGTGTGCTATCACTCTATGAAGATAGTGCGTGCTAGAGACCATGGATGGGTGCCATTGAAGGCTCCCTCTCCTGCTGGTGCTAGAAGAAAGTGGTGCCATCTAGGTTTTGGATGTTAGGTGAAACTCATTTTGCTTATTATTATGGCAATTATAACAATTATGACTGCAATTGTTTACACACAGCACAAATAAATAATGATATAAAATCCCTGAATATCATGTAATGCCTGTCGGCAGGCTAAAGCTCCTGTGTCATGTATGTCATGACACCCGTATGCAATGGTTAATTTCTTCCTCATTTTATATAGTATGCTAATCATAACACAAATATAAAACTTAATCTGTTAACAATGGATAATGTAATATCATGTCATGTGGTGGCAGCACTTGCTGCCAAGGACACTATATCATGTCATGGCTTTTTGTATGGCTGGCAAGCTGGGTGATTGTGCACACACTGAAATATCCGGTGTTAAAAACGGGCGGAGCCAAAACTGCCTTGGTGTTATTGGGTTAAGACACAAAAATGTCTGGGGTTATTAATTAACCCTATATTGGCCAACATGTATATTTCAATGTTACAGAGTAAATATGAAACCTTCAGTATCAGACCCCATAAATTTGTATAGTTTCTCTCTCTAAAAAAAATAGCAACTGGAAACTGATTGGTTGAGCCTGAGATTGATCAGGCTTAAACAGCTGTTGATTAAAACATGTGTGAAGCTTCAAGATTCTTTACTACTTTCCTTGATTAAGGGTGAATTATCAGATATTACTAGTCTCACATAAATTTTTCTGAAACTGAAATGCTCCTAGATCATGAAAAATAAACTAGGTCCTCAGTTTCTGTTAAATCATAAATTCTATAAGCTATCATAAGGATAACATTTTCATAAGGTAACATAAGGTTTCATAAGGGTAACATGTTAGCCATATGGCTATGTGAGTAATGGCAGACTTTAGCAAGTAATGGGTCTGCACTTGCATATCTGTTTTTACTATCATTTATGGTATACTATCTATTTACAGGGTTTAATGTGTCCATTCTTCACTTAAGACTTTGAAACAGAAACAGAAAGCTTTGAAGAGAAAATACAGGAATTGTGCCAACTGAATAAGATAACAGACTGATTAATGAATAATGAATGGACGCTGTGTATGGGTTACCTGACACATGTGACACTGATCTTCATACGTAAAAGTAATGTGTGTAATATTTGGTAACATATGCCACACTTTTCTTTTGACATGATCAATATTACATTAGCTGAAATGCAGTAACAATTTATGACACAAACTTTACTAAATAATTTCCGTTTCACATGGTATTAATTTCATGGAAAAAATTTATTCTATGCATTGTTGAGGATGTACATAGAAAACCATACCTGTCTCTTATTTTAAAATAAAATATTTGTTTCATGGATGTTCCAAGTTAATTTAATAATGAAGTCAGACCCTCCCCCTCAGCCAGGTGGTACATGGAAACCACTGGGTATGAACCACTAGCACTCTCTGCAGTTAGATCACGAAGTGCTGATTAAGATTGGGAGACATTGTTCATGGTAAATCATTGAACAAAGATGCAAACATTGTGATGTGCCAATCACCACATAGTAGAACTATATCTTGGAGTGTGATTACACACTGATCACACACTCTGCTGAGGTCCTCCAGCCACCACTGCTGATATTTTTTCACTCTAGATCTCTTGGACACTATACAATAAATAAAAGAAAGGAACTTAATAACAGTCAGGATTACTCATTTATTTCTCAATAATTAGAATTCCTCAAACATGTCTGCATTAGCCTGGGGAATTATTTGAATAGTTCAGAGCTAACACCAATATGGCCAAGGGCG
>BOPN01001873.1:190000-212500 GCA_017312705.2 Penaeus japonicus
ATTTGTCTTTACGATGTCTTATTTCCTGCTGCAGTGAAGCCGAGAGGAGGGCAGCTTCACGTTCCCAACACCCAATCACCTCATAATGGTTTAGGGCTGCATGGCCACAAAGAATGCCTTCTAACAGGGTTTGAAGACAAACATCTGCAATTCAGGAATACAATTAGATCAATTCAATAGAATAAGGGAATAATTCATATGTTACTTAATAATACAGATGTGCTTCATATAAAGAAAAATTTACCCCATGTTGATCTATTTCTTTCATTAAATGAAATTTCCTTACTTTTGTACCATGACCACACAAATGCATTTATATTGATTTACATAATTTGGCCATCTTCCACTTTTTTAGAGGGGGAAAAGCCTCACAATTTGAATTCTCAGTTAAAATATCAGTAGATAGGCAAAAATATCTAAGGAAAAGTAGTTACTTCAATTGGCAGAAATATGCAAAACACAAGAATTATACAGCACAGTATTTAATGAAATGTAGAAGAGATCATATGAAGAAACAAAACCTACAGCAGTTTATACATATGTGAAATCAAATCATAAAGTTAAAGCAAGAGCAGGAAAACTATAAAAGACTGATTAATCTTTAACCCATTCACGCTGGGGCCTTTCCGGCTTTGCGCGGTCGCAATACCGGGGTTCTCGAATGCATAAGCCTAACGCCTCGAGATTCTCGGGCGCACAAGCCGTGAGTCTGGGTTGCCTGCTCACTCTACCTGAGCACGCGGCTTCCCCTCATAGCTCGTCCAGGGTGTCTGACGCAAAAACCACAATACATGCTATCATGTCAACCGGCGTGAATGGGTTAACTGATGATAATGAAGAAACAATAATTCCTTAAAAAAAAAAGGGTTAAAAGATGAGGCATAATAGGCTTCCTAATTACTCCTTTGATGCCTAAGCACTTGTGAAACCATTTTATCAATTTGTTAAGCAAAAAAATTGATAATAATAATATTAATAATAATAATAATAACAACAACCACAGTGGACAATGCATATTCCCAGTGTCAATGGGCTAACTCCTAAAGTATATAGGTATGACAAAAGGAAATCTTACTAAACATGTGGTCCATGTGGCATTCTATGCCTTGTTCTTTCTATAACATTAAATGGTCAAATGGGTCAAAGATCCACTGATCACTGCTGACTTCAGTGGAGTTTCCAATAAGATAAGTCTTGGACTTTTTGTCATTTGTACACTAAAGTAAGTAAATTTCAATTCTCACTAATCCATTATGAAGCAATGAACTAATATTTTATCATAAATACCATTTTCATCATCCTCAATATCATTACTAGTAATAATAAAAGTATACAACAGATGTTGACTTTGGCTGGATAACCTAATTCTTAGAAAAATCAACATGTATTTGGAACCCTGAGAAGTAACAGAAAACATATTTCAAAAGGTTTAAAAGGCAAGAAACTGAGAAGAGGTAAAGTTGGAGAAAAGCAGAAAATGTGTTAACTGTCACCAATGTAGATCCTAAAAAGCAAGTCTTGCTTGAACAATTTGGTAGTCACTTAGACCATGTAACAAGTCATTACAAAATTAATTTGGCACTGTGGTTTTCCTTTACTAAAAAAAAAAAAAAAATGTGGCTCATACATAGTTATTGCATAAACAGAAAGCATACAGAATATCCAGCAAGGAGCTAAACTGGATCACATTATTTTTGACAGAAAAATACAGGTGTGTCTAGGTAAAAGTGTTTCCAGTGGGCTGACTACACAAATGGATTCCTTCAAGCCCTAGTGATTAGCCCCTCCTGTTCATTCTATATGTAACTGAACTGTACAAAAGTGAGATGGCAATATCTGCAGAGGACATAAAACTATTCACATTACCTAAAAGTGACACAGGAGAAAAGAATCACAAAGATATTTAAAGTCTTAGATGAGTGGTCTGAAGATTGGCTGCTAAAACTTTATGTTGCATAGTGCAAGAATGATAACTACAATTATAATATGAATGACAAGAAGTCAGATAAAGTTGAAGAAGAAAATTTTTCTATGATATCACACTGTACTATATCTAAGTTGCAGTGCTCTAAATGCTAATGGAAAGGTTGAATCTGTACTGGCTAAAGAGAGAAAAAATGTAATATGAGTACACTAAGAGTTTCAACATCATTTGTAAAACATACATCAGAGTAATGGAGAATACAGTGCACAAGTGTGAAATATATACTTGGCCAAAGATATGTAAAGCTTGGGAGAGTTCAGGCATAAGCAATGGGAATGGTTCCAGGCCTGTAAACCCTTGTCAGATGAGTATTTCCTGACAAAAAATAAAAATTAAAGTTAGTGTCCTTTGTGAAGATCAAAGAATGGGGAGATCTATTTGAGATATTAAAAGTGAGGTAGGATATGGAAAGCTGAGTTGGAGAAATCTTCTTTAACTCTTCTGAGACAGGCTAATTCAAGATGTGTGTGTTTTCTATCATCTAGACTTAAGGTATAAAATATGTGTCTATATATGATGTATTAGCAAAGCAATACTAATTAGCATTTGGTATTATGGGTCATCCTACTGAAGGAATAAATAGCTTGTAATTTAAATTAACCATTCACGACGGGGCTATTCTGGTTCTAAATGGTCGGAATGCCGGGGTATTCAAATGCATAAGCCTAATGCCTTGGGACTCTCCGACGCACTAGCTGTGAGCAAGTACTATATGCCCTATCTAACCCAAAAACCACTGAACGTGATCTAACCCTATGAAAATGCCCTACAGAGAAAAGTTAAAAAAGGACCAAGTTGAGCACTTAGAGCTCTTAACTTGAAACTGTTTAAAGAAGAGATCATGATTTCAAGTCCAGTAAAATTTCATCATGGAAAAAATATAAAAAAATGCACCCAAAGTTACTGTGAATGATTTTATGAATGTCCTTCATAGTTATAGGAAAGAATATGGATATGAGTGCAACTTTTTCCTTTAACCTGTATGTGTAAGTATAAATTATGAATATGTTTATTGTTTGTAATTAATGGAAATAATAGCCAATATTAACGATCCTATGGCTATCAAGTTTTCATGCTCTCACTCTCCTGCAATTTCATATGCATCTTCTGCTCTTTGCATTCAAGTAAAAACCATCAAGCCTTCACCAAACACAGGCTGGCAAGATATAGTTTAAACGGGTCCTTTGTTGGGAAAAGGGGAGCTCTACAAGCTTTCTCTTTCCTGATGACCGCTGATAAAGGTTTGTTAATCTTTGCCCCAGCACTAACAGGCAAGGAAGATGTAGCAATCGGTGTGAAGGCTAGGGATGGAAGCACAAGCCAAGTGATCTTCAAAAGGTTATTCAGTACTAGTCAATAATATAAATTAACCTGTGCAAGTAAAAGATAATAGTGCAATCAGATATAAAATATGGTACCCTTAGTGACTTAAGCAATTGCCAAAGCAGAGGCAAACAAATCTCCTTCACATATACTCTAATAAAACAGAACGTCCAACCTCCCTGATAGTATTTAGTCAATTAGTTAACTAGTTCACACTCGAACTTGTTAGAATATCCATGGTGGAGGTTTGTTAGTCTGCTGGAGTGCAACTTGCAGAAGTATGGCAATCCCTTTACTCAGTTATTTCTAGGGCGATTACCTTACTGAATATCCATAAATTATACTAGGTTAATTAATGAAGCTCAATTAATTAATTCACTCTTCTATTTGAGGGGATAATTAGGGTGCTTTGCAATAAAGACATGACGCATATCTATTACCAAAATTCTTTTCACGTCTCTCTTCGGCTGAGTACTTTAGCGTGCATTCTGGTGGTTTGGGTATCTGTCTCTTGTTCCACGCGTCCATAATGGAAGTTATTGGGAATCCCTCATGCTTCTTCTTCTTCTTTCTTCTTTTATAGGGTTTTAGACTTTTGATGTCTATAATCCCTGGATCAGCTTTTCTTGGGAATTTCTTGTTTTCTTGTTACTTATATGATGTCTATCAGTTTTGATCTTTGTAGAAAGATCTTCATGTGTCTTAGAATGTAGTACTTCTTAGCTGGTGGGTGATGAGCTCCTGTAATTAGTAAGGATATGTCAGGATTATTTATTTTTATTACTTTTAATGCATCCAGCAGTTTCAGTCTATATGAATTGAATCTTGGACATTGGAGTGTTAGGTGTTCTATGTTTTCATTTTCTTGGTGACACCATCTGCATGTAGGATCTGTTTCCATTTTGAGTCTGTGCAAGTGTTGTTTTAGTCTTGTATGTTTGGTTAGGATTCTTGATAGACATACATCCAGTTTCCTGTTTTTGGTTCTAGACCATGGTTGGGGGCTGTTATTTTTGATGAAATATTTTTTTTCGGATAGGGCTTGTTTTAATTGTTCTTCCCATTTGTTTTGATTTTTTAGTTTTATTTCTTTTATTATATTATTTTTGTCTTTGGATATGGTCGTGAGTTCATTTATTTGATGAGCCTTTTTGGCTGCTAGGTCTGCTATTTCATTACCTTTTATGTTTTTGTGTGCTGGTATCCATTGTATTTTTGTGTTTAAATTTTGATCTTTGTTTAATGTGTGTAGTGTTTGTTGTATTTCATATATGATTTGTTTGTAGTTTTTTAATTTATGATTTATTATGCTCTGCATTGCTGATTGGGAGTCTGAGAAAATTACTGTATTTTTTAATTTGTTATTTTGTATGTATTTCAAACCTTGCTTTATTGCATACAGTTCTGCCTCTATGATTTGAATGTATTTTGGTAGTCTCCAGATTGTTGTTATATTTTTTTCTTGTATATATATAGCTGCTGATGTAGAGCTAGGTTCTTTTATTTTGGAGCCATCTGTGAATATTTTTTGATAGTTTTTATATTTTGTGTTTTCCATTTCTCTAAATTGATTTAAGATTATCTGTTGAGGGAGATCTTTAGTGAAATTCTTAATAAATTGAGTTTCTATGTCTAGAAATGTCGTTCCATGGTGGAACGGGAGAGATGTTTGGTATGCTGCTTACTTTTGTTATGTTTTATTTCTATGCAAGTTCTTATTGTTCTGTGTACTAGCATTCTTTTATCTTTGATGGGGTTATATTTTTCTATATCTATGTTTGTTAGTCTTTTTATGGGCATATTTTCAGGTTTTTCTAATATCTTTATCATCTGTTTGCATTCTAGTTCTCTTATTCTTACTGATATGGGAGGTTTGTTTGTTAAAGCTTGGAGGGCTATTATTGGAGTGGATTTAAAGCATCCTGTTGCCAATCTCATAGCTGTATTTTGTATAGTCTCAAATTTTTTCATATCTTGAATTTTGGCTGTTCCGTAGATTGTGATTCCGTATTCTATTTTTGGTCTGATGTATATGTCATAAAATTTCATGAATGATTCCCTATTTGCTCCCCATTTATGTGATGACAATTTTTTAATTATGTCTAATCTGTTTTGTAATTGTGCTTTTAAATTGTCTATGTGCTTTCTCCATTTTAATTTTGGGCCATCAAGTTTTATTCCTAATATATCATGGTTACTTACAAATTGTAGTTCTTGGTTATCTATTTTAATATTTGGAATGTGGTCTATTTTTCTATTTGTAAAACACATTATCTTGCTTTTTGTGAAGTTTATTTTCATTTCCCAAGTGGTAGCCCACTCTTTTATCTTTTTTAATCCAATTTTGAGTTTATTTTTTGCTTCTATTAAATTTTTGTCCTGTGTTAATATCGTTATGTCGTCTGCATAACTTATCTTAGTTATTCCTGTTGAGAGTTTCAGATCTGTCATCATGATGTTGAATAGAGTTGGGCTTAAAGGTGAGCCTTGTGGAACTCTGTTTAAGATTTTGCCCTTGTCTGAACTTTGGTTTCCTATTTTAATTATGTAAGTTCTTTCATTTAAGTAATTGTGGATCCATTTTAATATTTTTCCTCTTATTCCTAGTCTTGCCATTTTTATTATTATTGCGTCATGGTTTACAGTGTCGAAAGCTTTTTCAAGATCTATGCATGCTACTAGCATGTACTTGTTGTCTTTAAATGCTTTATTTGTTTGCATGTCTAATATGTGTAAAGCCACGTCCACACAGTCGAGCAGTGCCTGGCAGGGCAAAGTCTGCAGACTATACCCGCGTAGGTGTCCACACAGCTGTCTGTGGTGGTTGGAGGGCAGCCGGACGCCAGCAGTTGTGAGCGAGTGGTTCATTACGGTACGATCACTATGGTTCGCGCCATAGTTCGAAAGAAGATAGCACTGTATTCTATCATATGCACTAGTACTCGGTGTGGACATGGTGTACGAATAAAGTGGTAATCAGTGGATCTGCCTACACCTTACCTCGTGCGTTTGGCAGTGATGGAAGACCTCGATCCACTGCCCTCTATTGGCGCCGGGAGCGGACAGTTTGATGGTTTGCCCACTGAAACTGCTCGTACAAGGGCAAAGCCTTCGTGCTCGACGGGCACTGCTCGACCGTGTGGACGTGGCTTAAGGCATCTATGTTGTTTCTATTTGGTCTGAATCCTGTCAGGTCTTTGTCTAGTAAGTTGTTTATTTCTATCCACCAGTTTAATCTCCTTGTGATAATTCCTTCGAATATTTTGCCAATACAAGATATTCTGCTTATAAATCTGTAGGAGTTTGGTTCTTCTGCTTTTTTATTTGGTTTTAGTATTGGGTTCACTATTGAGTTTTTATTTTGTTTTGGGTATGTCCCTTTGGTCCAATGCTGATTTATTAGCTTTAGTATGCTTTCCATGATATTATTTGGTGCATTTTTGTATAGTTCATAAGGAACTTTGTCTGGCCCATATGCTTTGTTGTTTTTTTGTGTTATTTATTATTGCTTTTAGTTCTGTGATCGTTATTTTATTATTTAAGCCTTTTGTATCTGGAAGGTCTAATAATTATTTTCTTTCTTTTTCAGTTAAAAGTATTTTTGGATTGTTGTTAACCACTTTTTGAAATTCTTTACTGAATATTTCAAGCTTTTTTAATTGATCTGAAATGGGTTGATTATTATTGGATAATCCATTCTTGATGTTCTGCCATTCATTTTTTTAATGAATTTCCATATTGTTTTTGGAGGGGTTGTAAAGATGAGTGAGGTGCAGAATTTTTCCCAGGATTCTTTTTTTTCTTTATCTATAATTTGTTTAGCTCTTGCTAGTAATGTTTTGTATTCCATTTGATTTTCTTTATTTGGTTTCTTCCACCATTTGTTATATGCTTTATTTCTTTTTTTAATAATTTCTTTACATTTGTCATTCCACCATGGCTTATTTGGTTTGTCTATTCTATTTTCATTTTTGAATTTGAAATAAGTTTCTCCTGTAGTTCTTAAAAGGTCTGTTAATTCCTCTAGAGACTTTATATTTGTTACATCTTTAGCTTTTAGGTCGTTTTTATGATGTCAATCTTTCTTCTTTAAATATCCATTTCTTTTCTTTTATATGGTTTATATTAGGATTTATGTTGTCTCTTATTATCACTGGTAGGTGGTCACTAGTTAAATGTGGGCCTGAGCTTATTTCCAAGTGACTTAAGCCACGTCCACACGGTCGAGCAGTGCCCGTCGGGCACGAAGGCTTTGCCCTTGTACGAGCAGTTTCAGCGGGCAAACCATTAAACTGTCCGCTCCCGGCGCCAATGGAGGGCAGTGGATAGAGGTCTTCCGTCACTGCCAAACGCACGAGGTAAGGTGCAGGCAGATCCACTGACTACCACGTTATTAGTACACCACACCGAGTACTAGTGCATATTGGTCACGACAAGAATAGTGCTATCTTCTTTCAAACTATGGCGTGAACCAAGGTGATCGTACCGTAATGAACCACTCGCTCACAACAACTGCTGGCGTCCGACTGCCCTCCAACCACCACAGACAGCTGTGTGGACACCTACGTGGGCATAGTCTGCAGACTTTGCCCTATTATTAGTTTTGGATTTCCCAATTGTTCTATATAATGTTCTAATTCTTTTGTTTCAATATTGTTGCATGGATTGTATATTAAAAGTACGTATAACCATTTATCTTTGTAATTTATTTTTAATCCGAGTGTTTCTATTTTATCTTTATATCTATCTATTAAGTCTAATTTTTTGAACTGCAAATTTCTTTTTATGCAGAAGGCTAGACCTCCTCCCACTTGGTTTGTTCTATCTTTTCTAATTATTTCATAATTGTTGATGTTGAACATATCTTTGTTTTTTAGCCATGTTTCTGATATACCTATTAAATCAGGTTGTTCTTTATAAATCAAATAGTTTAATTCTGTTTTTTTGTTTATTATTGATCTTGCATTCCAGTGTATTACTTTATTCATAGATATATTTTATAATTGCGGCCAAATCATTTACTGCATCTGTTATAATTTCAATTATTGAACTGTCAGTCTTAATATTATTTACTATCTTTTTTATTGTATTGAAAACTTCTTTGATTGTGTTTAGCCAAGAAAATTCTTCCTCTTTTATTTCTTCTTCTTCTTCTTGTATTATTGGGTCTCTTATTGGGGTTGGTAGTGACCACATTACAGGTGATTTGTCTAGTTGAATTAGATTTTTTTCTTGTATTTTGTTTGGGTTTGATTCAGACCTATTGGTTTGGTTTGATTTTTCTGGTGAATATGTTGGTTCTTTTTGGTTGTTGTTCCTTTTTCTTTGCTTTTTAGGAGTCCTTTGTCCTAATGTTAGGCTGTCCTCTTTTGTTTGTTTTACTGTTTGTGCATATGTTAGGGGTGTGGTATCTGTTGGGTGTTGGGTGGTTGTTAGAGGTGTGTTGTCTGTTGTTTGTTTGTTTGTGTGTTGTTCATGTTTGGGATGTGTTTGGTGGGTGTTCTTTGTTGGTTATGTGTTTGTTTTGTTTTGTTGTTGGTCTTTTGTGAATGTAGTCAAGTTTTGGTTTGAGTTGGCTGTGAGAGTTGTATTTGAGGTAGCATTGTCTTGTTTTTGTATTGGTTTTAGTTCTTGTAGTTGATTTTTGATGTTGTAGTTGTTAGGTGTTGTGTTTTGTGTGTTTATCTGTTGTGCCTTTAATTGAATTTTACATGAATTTGTGTTTGGTGAATGTTCTTGTTGGCAGTAAAAACAAAAAGGTTGGTTTGTACATTCTTTGAAGTTGTGATTGAACTGGCTACATTTGCTGCATCTCTTTTTGTTTTTGCAAGTTATGAACCCATGACCATATCTTAGACAATTATAGCATTTTTGAATTGGGAAAGTATATTGGTAGATTTGATAGGAGGTATGTCCTATAGCTATTCTTTCAGGCAGTGGTCCTTTGAAAGTTATTCTTAAGGATCTAGTGGGGATCCACTTGGTTTCACTTTCTTTGTCTTTGTTTTTTTTTTAATTCTGATTATCTCTACTATTTCTGAGTTTGTGCCCTGTAGTATTCTGGTCTTATTTTTTATCATCTCTGGATCTATGTCTACTTCAATTGGAAATATTGTTCCATAGTTACAATCTGAATTTCTGCTTGATGCTGGTTGTTTGCATTTTATATCCCATTCTCCCAGTTTAGTTATTTCACTTAACTGGTTGATTTTATTTATATCATTTACTTCAAATCTAATTGCTCTTTTTCTTCCTAGTACTCTTAGAGTATTTTCAATGATATATTTCTGAAATATTGACTCATTTATTGCATTTGTCAGTTTGATGGGATTGTTAAAATTTGCTGAGTTTGATTCATCGGTATTATTGGATAAAGACGCAATCACACGAAGTGAAAAAACAAATCTTTGGGCATGACGTAGTTTTAATTATGATGTAACCCATAAAAACTCTTTTCTTCTGAAAACGAAAAATAACAGAGATATATTATTTTGAAAATAATTAAAAACGATTAACGGGAGAGATGATTCCTCTGTCTTAACAAACATCTGGCTGAAAAATATCATCTCTGCGCATGCGCCAACCTCCCCCGCGGAAATACAAAAAAGTATCGATAGAAGGCAATACTGTCATGTGATAATAATAGCACCAATAGGGAAACAATAGGTCTAACCGACAAAATGATCGACCAATCACAGACAATTGAACATAGAGTCTGGGTCCTTGCTTCAATTTCAAAATCAGTTTCGAGATGGCTACATTGTGTGTAAGATGTAGGTACACTCCGTGGGAATTCATCAAGGTTTTTTATAAAGATAACATCACTGAAATTATTACGTGACCATGGCGCTCTGCCAATGGAAATGGAGTGCAAAAACTGTGAATTACAATCCGGCCCCTCACACGCCTCCAATTAAGGTAAGAAGTGGTAACATTCGAAGCTAAAAGTCAGATGCTACAAAGTGCCCTTGGCTAGGGCAGGCTAAAATCGGTCATTGAAAGTGAACCTGCCACGCAGTGGTTTAATAAGGGGGGGTCCAGGGTGGGGCAAAGCCCCCCCTTGGCTAGGACAGACCAAAAATCGGTCAGTTCCGTGGTCTGTGGTGGATGTTCGTTTGGAAAAGTTACCGGCCACACAGCGGCCTTAAAAGTGGGGGGGTCCAGGAGGGGGCCAAGCCCCCCCTTGGCTAGGGCAAACCTAAAAACTAGGTTAGGTTAGGTTAGGTTTATGGGTTGGGTTTTGATTACGCAAAAAAAAACTTTAAATTTCGTGCCAGAAATCGTTAGTTCCGTATCGACGGTGGCGCACATGTGGGGAGGGAGGGGGGGGTGTAACTCAGCAACTAAAGGTTTCCGATGGAAATGAGTAGCGAAACTGTACAAAACAGAACGAAAACTACCAGAAAAAAATTGTGTCTTGCCTAGAGGGTTGGTTGCGTCTTTATCCAAATTTACCGATTCATCTGTTAAGTTTATGAGAACTACATTTTGATTTTGTTTTTCTTGCCTGTTTACTGTGTCTTTTTCTTCCATGGTTTGTTGGTAATTTTCCTGGGGGTGTTCTACGGTGTTGTCTTCCCGGGGTCTTGCACCGGTGTTGTCGTTTCTTGGTTGTTTGGGAATTGGGTTTTCTTCCCTGTCGCTATCACTATTTCTTGGTATTCTGTTGTTTTGAGGATCTATTATCATGTCCTTCACTATTCCAGGTTTTTCTCCTGGGTTTGGATTGGATTTAGTGTCCATTTACTGTCTGAATTTCACTTTACAAGCACTAGTATTTACTATATGAAGATTCGTTCGGAAAGCCCACAGAAATATCTTCCTGGATATTCGTCCTTCCTAATCGTTAAGCTGGTCGTTTCCCCGCATGCTTGGCACGTTCAACTCGGACATGTTTTCTTGAGGACTACGAGCACACTGATGTTAGAACATTTTATTTACTTCATTAAGCTTCAACTTACTTTGATTTTAAGGAGATAATTTTAAATTTGTATATCATAATATATATTGTCGTATCGGGAATCATTTTACTGTACTTAATTTTTATAGATGTAATTATACAGCTAAACGAGATCGCAATCTATGAAACTTGAATCAGTGTGTCTAACTATTATATATACTTTATCATATAGAAAGCTTATCGTATTCTAGCGTTTATCATATGTAAAATATATTTTAAGTTGCTATCCCATTGTAAACAAGCTGCTTAGCGACCGGCTAATGTTGTCCTGTAGTTTACCTCATAATCTCATGTAAGTGTTGTTCTTAAGAGGTAAAGTGTCAGTTGGGTAGTTATATTACATTTCTAAGTGTTAGTAACTTTATCAAAATAAATGAAGTTGTTTAAAGACTGAGGTTACCTTACCTCCATAGGATCAGAAGTTTCCTTTCGGTTTTTAGATTCTTTCAGTTTTCCGCCATTAATCATTTTGGATTCGAGAATTTGTGAGGAACTAACTTATCACTGCTAGAAAGGAGTGGGTGATGTTGTTCATATTAGTGCTTCTGATCACAAAGGCGATACATGGATTGGGAGATTTGTAATCGTGATTGGCAATTTCTAGGAATGTGAAGTAATTTTCAAGAAGTGAATGATAAACCAGTAAGATTAGTTTGTTTAAGAATACTGTACAGGAGTATGAGGTTATCATTAACAATAGGATTTCACAAAGATAAGAAAAGAAGTAATATAATGGTTATAATGTACAATAAATTAAATAACACTGTTAGGCCAGACTGGAATGAGTGTTCCTTTTCGACAAGTAGCTCTCACTTATCTGCCCCTGAGGGAAATAGGACTGGTTGCATTTTATTCAGGAATACAGCAGATGGGAAGTGTCTTCTCTTTTTTGTATTCTTTATTACAGTCTTGTAGTAATGTCATTGCTTGTTCTCCAAAATTCTTTGTTTGTAAAAGGGTAAATATTACAAATCCCTAGCATACATACCAATTGCTGTAGGCTGTCAGTGCTTTGGTAACCTCTACCATGTATAAGCTGTTGTCTGGAATTTATTTTTATCTTATAAATCAGGGATTTACAAGTGATATTTACCCAAGTGATGATTCTAATCGGTAGCAGAGATTTACAAGTGATATTTACCCAAGTGATGATTCTAATCGGGAGCAGATTAAATTAGTGTGGTATAACAGATGAAAAAAAAGAGTTACAAACATGGAAAGGAGATGCTGCCACATAAGAAACATAAAGAACATACACAAATACACTCATGCACCCCCCCCCCCCTAATGAGCACACGAACATGGACACACTTGCATACATATGTAGGGAACCAGTCACTACGGCCCTCAACCACTACGGCCCCAGTCACTTCGGCCCTAGTCACTA
This sequence comes from Penaeus japonicus, assembly GCA_017312705.2. Classification (NCBI taxonomy): domain Eukaryota; kingdom Metazoa; phylum Arthropoda; class Malacostraca; order Decapoda; family Penaeidae; genus Penaeus; species Penaeus japonicus. Next base: position 202,655 of record BOPN01001873.1, read on the forward strand.
CGGCCTCTCTCACCTTCAACCCTAGTCACTGCGGCCCCAGGTTATACCTATAACCAAAAGGCCACAGGGAAGAAGAAAAATCCAACTGGTAAAGTAACTTGGCGCTGTAGTGTGAGAAACAAGATGCTAACATGTCCTGCTACTGTCCATCAGAATGGCTCCATTTTCACCAGAGGATCTCATCATCATGTTCACGAACCCCAACAAGGTGCTACTTTTAAGGCTGAAGTCATTGCTGCTGCAAAGGCCTTAGCCAAAGAGAAGGTGAACATTTTTTCATCCGCTTCTTCTTTAGTGGATCGTGCTATAACTGCCACAGAAGGGGATGATGCAGCCTGTTTAAATACAGTTAATATAGCACGATCTCTAAATCGCCTTAGACAGGGTGACAGACCTGATGAACCAGATAATTTGAACTTTGAATTGGATGACAATTACATCCCAAAAGAGTTCCTTCAGAAGGATATTGTTATAACTGGTGGCCGACACTTAGTATTCGCTACTTCTGAACAACTTGCTTTACTCAAGAATGCAAGGACGTGGTACGTGGATGCTACATTTCGTGTAGTGCGCAAGCCATTCTATTAATTATTTGGCATCCATGAATTTGTGAAAGGAATCGAAGGAAATATAAAACAAATACCTCTAGTATTTACCCTCATGTCGGGGAAAAGAAAAAAAGATTACAAGAAAGTTTTTAAGGCTATTTTAGACATACTACAGGAGTGCAAAGTAGAGAAATTGGTTTTGGATTTTGAAGCTGCTGTATGGTCGGCTGTCAGGACATTACTCCCGATGGTAAAATTGCAAGGATGCTCGTTCCATTGGAATCAAGCCATTTGGAGAAAAATCCAAGAAATAGGACTGGCTGCACCATACATGAATCATCGCCCAACTAAGGATTTCATAAGGCAGCTCATGGCACTTCCTTTCCTCCCTGAAGAACACACAAAAACATTTGAACAGATTGAATTACGAGTGCCTCCTGGACCACTTCAAATTCTAATGGAATATATCAAAGAAACTTGGATCAATGGATTCTGGGCGCCAAGTGACTGGACTGTATTCGGGCAGAGTATCCGGACTAACAATGACGTAGAGGGATACCACAGGAAGTTGAATGGTATGGCAGGCAGCTCTCATATTCCATTTTATGTTTTAGTGCCATTACTGTACAAAGAAGCAAAAAATGTAACTGTAGAGGTCCGTCTTGTCAAGGATGGTAAACACACACGTCGCCAGCGCCGTCAGTTTAGAACAGTCCAAGGCAAAATATTTGCCCTATGGAAACGGTATGAAGACCATGAAATAACCACCAATCACCTCTTAAAAGCATGTTCGAAGTTATGTAAAAATTAATATGATTCCCTTATATGTGTTGTACGACTAGGATTTGTACAGTTTGTATGAACCATATACATTCTGGTTATGTAGCTATTTCTGAGTTAAATATATTTTCTTTTATCAACATGTCTTACTGTAATTATTTCCTATTAATGCAAGCAGGAAAGAATACCAGTTTTCATTAAAAATACTTTCTAATGATGGCCGAAGTGACTAGGGTGGTTGGTCTGAGTCGGCCGAAGTGACTAGGGGTTGGTGCCGTAGTGACTCATGTTGGGGCCGTAGTGACTGGGGTCAGAGGCTGAAGTGACTGGAGCCGTAGTGGTTGAGGGCCGAAGTGACTGGCATTCCATATGTATACACATACCCCTTTGTTCCTCTCTCATGCATCACCCTCCACAGCTCTCGCCATTTTCTTATTAGGCATTATGGGAAGTGGAATAACACATGATTATATAGATCTCTTTCATTTTGATACCAGGTTTTGAAAGATACCCTTGTAGGAATACATTTTTAGTGAAACATTTAAATTTTCTTCTCGTTGATTTATGCTTTAGTTATGCTGACTAACAAATGTTTTACACTTCAGTTCTAATTGTCAGATGGGATGATCCGCTTTCAAATGCCAAGGTTTATAAGGCGTATAATTCGCCGGAACACAAGTCAGGTTCCTGAAGTACGTGCACTGTCTATGAAGTAAGTAGTCATTTTTTTTTATCTCTCTCTCTTGAGTTCATGCTACATATATATATATTTTTTATCTTTCATAAAAAGAACAAAAAGAAAATGATCATTACTGCAGATGACTGACTAGTTTCCAGCTATTTATATTCATACATTTGTGGATATTGAGATTAGGTAATTTATGTTTGACTTGCTTCAAAGAAATACTGTATTGTAAATCTTTGAATTTCTTCTTTTTCAGGAGGAAACTTTCATATGGGTATGCCTTTATAGCGTGGAACTTGTTTGGATTAGTCGCATATTTGGTTTACACAGGACGCATTAAGAAATCAGAGAGTGATTTGTCTCAAGGTATGCTACTCTGCTTCTTTCAGTTATTTTTGTATATATGAAATGATTTTTTTTTTCATATATAAAAAACATAAAAATAATGTTATTCTTGTTTGTTTCCTTAAGAGTTAGATCAATTTTAAAGTGCCACTACTAGCTTTATAAATTGTTTATCATGTTATTATTATATAGCCATAATTATTGGTTTTATTGTATATATGAAGTATTGTGCATATATTTTTATTATCATATTTATTAAGGGTTATTAGTATACAATAGCAATATTTAATCATTGTTTACATCTTTCATTGTCTTCAAGATTTATTTGCATAATATGAATTTGGGGTATACTATTATGGTATATTTTAAGTGCCCATCTATAATAGAATGAGTTCATTTTAATTTTTATATACAAATTTTGCTTTTTTATTTTAGCTCGACAGTTTGCAAAACTGTTGAAGAAGGAAAATGTTGTGATGTATCGTATTGAGGGATTAACTCCTGTTGGACGTTTTGATTTGGGCGAAGAATTCAGAAGAGCAGAAGAGAGCAAGGCATTAGCAGAGAAGCAGGAGGACAGTGAGAAATTCAAGGGTGATGAGGAGCAGTCTGAGGAATTTACATTTGAGGAAGAGCTACGTCCATAAAGAAGCTGATCTGTGGTTGGATTGTGTTATATCTCTTTCTAAATACCCTTTTATAGTGTCTTTAATGAATATTCATTGAATACAGTGTGTTTAAAGAGGCAGTGAAATGGGAATTTATGGACTTTATGATCAGAGGACAACCTAAAGTTAAAGGACAAGTTTCTCTGTAATCTTATTTATGTACCAGACTTGAATTTTGGGTGACAGTGAATTATTTCCAAATATTGTTTGTACAACTAGAAAAATGGCTTTTCAGATGATATATTTGAAACATGGGCAGCACATTCTTAGAAATGTTGCTGTATCATTTTGCAATAAAGTTGCTAACTTTTCTTCACACGCAAATAATGCTGTTGTTAAAAAGGAGCAAAATACTTCAGCCTTGTATGTCTCCGGGAACAAAGCTACAACAACTTTTTCAGTCCTATCGCCGTATCTGGATTTTACAAAACATTTCCAAGACATAGGCAGATTGGAAGCTAATGTCAAGCTCCGGGGATTAGACACAGATGTTAGAAAATTATCAAGCATGTGGACGGAGCTGAAGGAAAAGGAATCAGAGAAAGAAAAGCTAGAGAAAGAGAGAACTTCAATAGCAAAGAGGATGAAAGACCGAGCGAAGCTGAAGGATAAAAATGTAAAAGAAATGGAAGAGTTTAAAAAGCAAGGCAAAGAGATTCGGGAGCAGTTGAAGAGTATTACCCAAGAGATTTGGGATTTAGAAGAAAAGGCTGTTATTGGTGCCTTGCAGATGCCTAATGTTCTGCACAAGTCAACACACGAATATGACAAGGAACTTTTTAAGCTTTTTGAGAGGCCAAAGTATGATTTCCAAGCCAGAAGCCATGTAGAATTGGGAAGAATTTATCAGGAGTTAGAATTTATTGATGCCTCACCTACAGCTTATTATTTAAAGGGGAGATTAGCTGTTCTTGAATTAGCATGCAATGATTACTTCTTAACAAACTTTAGAAGTCATGGATATTTATTACATTCAAATCCAGATTTTGCAAAAGCAGTTATTGTAGAAGGCTGTGGGGTCAACATTGATGAGAGGGTATTTGCATTGGGTTCGCATGAAAGTGATACAGATAGTAATTTACAGTACCTTGTTGGAGGTGGATCTTTGCAAGCATTTGCTGCTTATTTTACAAAACAGGTTATTAGCAATCCAGAATGCTTACCTCAGAAACTAATTACAGTTGGCAGACATTATACGCCACCCAAAGTTCTTGATAATCCAGGGCTTTTTTTCACTGGGCAATCTACAGCTGTTAATGCCCTTGTGCTATTCCCCTCTCAAACAATAGGCGAAGAACTGTTATTGAATGAAGTACTTATGGCCCTTGTGCAGAGTTATGCAAGACTAAATCTTCATTTTAGGTTGACACAATATTCAGCCCAAAGACTAGAGCCCCAGGAAAGTGCTGCTATAGGTTTGGAAATGTTATCTCCACATACAGGGGAGTATCACGAAGTTGGTCGTATTTCTTTGTATGGGGACTTCATAAGCAGAAGACTTTGGACTCTTTCTAAGACCAGTGCTTCATCAGCTAATTTTCTATCAATGATCCACATTAAAATATGCCATGTATCTCGATTACTTGCGCTCATAATGGAAAATGGTCAGAAAGAAGATGGAAGTTATCAGATCCCTAAATGTTTGACAACTTATGTAGATAAATTGTAATTATTTGTAGAAACTTGTTGTTTTGTACATAGTTTCATAAATAAATGTTATGAATGTGTAATTATATTTTTTCCCCTGAATGTTGATGACTTTTCTTCAGAGGTTTACATGATCTTTAGAGAAAGAATGTTTGTTCTCTTGATCACAATAACTAAAGTATAAGGAAATATCTAAAACACCAGCGGCCAAACCCAGAGGTAAGGGGACCTATGTATCTGACCTGCCACAATTGTGGATTTTTCTACCAAGAGTCCTTCATTCAAGGTCCTCCAGATGCTGGATTTCTTCTTTTTATGAGAGACATGTATTTCATGGGCCCCCATCTAGGATTCCCGACAGCTATATATGGATAACTACATCTCAAAATTTTAAGTTGGTGACTTTGAGGTTGCTAAAACTTGCTCTTTTTCTACCCAGAACCCAATTAATACGACATGTGGTTACATAAAGAAGGGTTTCTCTTTATGCTAAGCATTCTCGTACTGTTCTACAAGTACTTAGCCCACCTAGAACTTCGGATCATTTGTTAACAGGTCTGGCCTAGGGCGCAACTAATTTCAGGTGTCAGATGCAAGGCGAAATTGTGACTCATTCAACGTTATCTATGAAACTCTTCATGTCATATCATATCTAAACTTTGATGAGAGCCGTCTCTAGTGCATGTCTGTCTAGCCATGTACTCCTTTCCGGGTCAGGGAGGTATATTATACACGTATATAAATGCGGCATTGCATTATTCCATCTTATTTAGTAACCTCGGGTCGTCTGACTTAGTTGTTGAATTTCTGAACCAATGCCACCGAGTGCCCACAGAGATTATCTGTAAAACTTCGCTATCATTACTCCAGTACGAGTAGATAGGTAAATTCTATGGAGCTATTAGTAGTCATATGGATAGGTAGATAGATAAGAGATAGAGAGAGAAAGAGAAAGAGAGAGAAAGAGAAAGAGAAAGAGAAAGAGAAAGAGAAAGAGAAAGAGAAAGAGAAAGAGAAAGAGAAAGAGAAAGAGAAAGAGAAAGAGAAAGAGAAAGAGAAAGAGAAAGAGAAAGAGAAAGAGAAAGAGAAAGAGAAAGAGAAAGAGAACGAGAAAGAGAGAGAGAGCGTATTTGGTGTATCCTATTGATTTGCTATTAGTGTTTTTCTTGTTTTGTTCTCTAAACATACACCTACCTACCCACCCAACATACATTTACTGAGCAACTGGATGATAGTATAACTGTAACTGTAGTATCCCTTGAGGCAAAAATAATGATGATACTGCAAAATGGAATGAACATACCACTGCATTATCTTTATTGATATAATTAGTGTGGCAACAGGAATGGACCCACTGTTTCCTAACTTTGTTTAAACTGTCTACTAAATGCAATGAACACATCAGTGCATTACCTACATTGATATAATCAGTGTGGCAACAGAAATGCACCAACTGTTTCCCCGTTTGTTTGCCCTTGTAAAACGAAAATATCATATATTCGATCCTTGTATTACACCCTCATACTAAACAATTGCTTGACACATCTGAATCACTGATAAGAGTGCAATGGAAACATATTCTCGTAATTGGCTTTGGAGGTGTGCACACGAAGACCTGGGTCAAGGACAGGGTCAAACAGGCTAATTTGCCTCACTCCCTCTTGCCTCTTACTGTAACTTATCACAGTAAGGGTACACCGATTTGTGGGAGTCATGATGATATCCCACTCTGATTAATTATTTTTTTTCTCATATGATAAATGGAGAGAAAAGGGGATGACATTCCAATGATTACGAATACCCATTTTATTACATTGTGGAGCTTATTTGCAACTGTCAAGTAATCAACTATTATATAACATCCTCTTTCTTTCTCTTCATTTCATTTACTTATTCATTTTTGGTCTTCATTATTTCCCTTTCGTTATTCCTTTCTCTTTTTTCTGTCTTTTCTTCCACTCCAGTGATAAATTTTAACTTCAGTATCTTATTACTCCACGATATTTGTACATAAAAAATAAAATGCAAAGCTGCCAATAAGTCATCAAACATCATATTTGCAAATGAAAGGAAGCAAAGAGTAAATTTACATGAATTAAAATTTGGGTTTAATTTCTTCCCATTTTGTAGATTTTGTACATTACTATAGGGTATGCTTTTGAATAATAAACAGGGATGATGAAGTAAAATTTATTCTTATTCTGTATAAAAGAAACATGATTTAACATTAATGGATGGTAACATACAAATAAGCATGTTACCCCAGAAAAACCATTCCTGTGCATAAATTGGTATTTTAATATTTTTTCTTTACAAATGTACTTTTGCGCTTATGTAAATTGAGTGGTTTTTCTGAAGTTATTCAAAATCTACATGAAGAATACTCAATGGTGTTAGTCTACATTCAAGTTCTGGGTATCAGTATTATAAGTAACTGTGATAATGTATATATATTTTTTTGTCTTTGATGGATCAAATACCCAAAGATTATTACACACTCTTTTTCTGAAAGAATGGGTCATTGTCTGAAAATGTTATTTAGGTTGAAATCAGAAAACTTTATAACCTTGGTATGTAATTACTCTCATATACCTGCAAATCAGTAATACATAAGTGCAGACTGTAAGTACCACTGTATTCAAACACATTTAAGATGACAAACAGAAGCCAATGTATTCAAAGAGAGAAATATAAGTCATCCGAGCTTTTGATCTAATATTTTGGGGGTGCATTTTTTGCAATTACAAATATGCTATATACAGTTGTGAAGATATGTTCTTTCAAACTTCCTTTACAGAGTAAAATACTTTGTTTTATCTCCAAGTAGCACACAAGAAATGGAAAATTGAATTTGTTTGGAGAATATAAAGGTTTTAAATCTATTCTAAAGACAATATTTAGTTCATTTTGTGTACTTTACTCTCTAAGATTACAAAGACAAAATATGGAACAAGATAAGTCCTAAACTTCAATATTCTCTTGTATATCTAACTTCCATAAAATATCTCTTATGGGTAGAAATAAAATCAAAAGGATAGAGAGAGTGCAATCAGCTAAAATCATACAGACCAAAATTTCATAAAAATTATAAACTCTTGCGTTTATGATGCATTCAAATGTTCACAAAGCATGTACTGTTGAAAAAAAGGTTTCTAAACAGAATTCACAAAGATAAATGATTCACATGTGATATATGCATAGAATCTAAAGACTATATTGTTTAGTTCAAGCTCCTGAATCATGTCTTATAGTCGTAACTTTGTCCATACTCCCGGCTATGTTAAGTATTAAAAGAATGGCCTCTGTGAATAATATGTCTTCATATCTCAACATGGCCCAATGACTTAACATCTTTGCTCTTTCACAACATGCACTCACTTTATACATATGTTGGAAGAGAAACAATCCAATAGTCTTTCATATGTCCATATAATGTTCAGTAACTTCAAAGTTGAAAACAGGAAAGAGAACAAGATATGAGAATTATGAGAGACTATATCCAGTGTACATAGTAATGTGTAGAAGACCCTTTTCAACAGTTCATTCCTTTGGCATGAAGATACATCATAAATTAATCACGTACTTATAATAACCTATCCTATTCAAAGCTACACGTAAATCATACAATCATAATCATAATAATCCTTAAACTAAATATAATATATTCAATAAAAGTTTACCAACTATATAATCAACTGGGAGATATATCTAGAGTTCTGGATAAGTACCGATCTCTGAATCTAACTGGCATACTGAATACTCATTTCCCTAGTATTTTGGATGGCCAATTTAAGGAAAAATCTACACAGGATTGGGCTTAACTTCTACATTCTCAGGAAATATAAACTGTAATATTTTACATGAAAGAATAATATATGAAATATTTACTCCCTTTCTATAAAGACTGGCTGCAATTTTGGAATATCAATTTTGTATCTTTGAAATTCCATGCAATATCAATCTATTTTCCTTTCCTTCTATTGTTGCTCCAACACAAAACAACTCGTTACCATCTGCTCAACTTATGCTGCATTTTCTACCTTGTTTGTTAAATGAAAGCTGTATTTTAAAAACTAAGTAGTATCTCAATTTTTTTCTGAATATTGTAATAACTGTAAGAATTAAACTGTATACAGAGATGTGCTAATAAAAAATGAATGATAAATGGAAAACATTTTATAATGCTTTTTAAGAAGCCATTGTAAGTATCACAATTTGAATTACATATCTGCTTTGAAATTATCAAATTAACTCTTCATTATTCTCGTATCTACATGTTTTAATTTTACAAAAAAAAAAGATGGGCAAACTGTTGAATAACAGAAATCAAACTTTCTTTTTCCACTTATCACTCAACATTTGTTTCAGAATGCTGTTCTCCACTCAGTTTTAAAAGGACCTCCCCTTAACACCATAAACCTGGTACACATGTCTTCAGACTGTTATAAATCAATGACTAATTCAGTTTCTATTCAACAGACACTGTTACACAGCTTGACATTAATTACATAGTATATGATACATATCACTGTTTGGGACATGTATTTTTCCTGTAGATTATATAGAGAAGGATCCCAAAATTATAATAAGAAAGGAAGAAAAAAGGATCACAGAGGAGAGTAGGCAGCATGTCATATATAATGTTAAATAGTACTATCACTCCTAAGCTTGGATGAAATTCCAACATTATGAAAGTGACAAGCAATTACCCACTCCCCATCATGCTTATTCACATCTGCACAACACATGGAAACATATGATTACTATATGTATATATACTTAGCTATCATCAGTTTTCAACCCCAAAAATATAAATTTGTCTTTATGATTTCCCTTTCTTTTCTCATGATATATCTGAACATTTATTAAGGAAACTTCCAAACACCATGTTGATAATTCTGTTTCGAGATAGTGCACGCAATACATATATATATATTTTTTAAATAATCATCAACAATTTCTTCACCAGTCAAAGTAATAATGGAGTATTGGTGGTTTTTAATCCCAGATGTCTGCATCTTCCTCCGTAGGTGCCACCAAATAAGCTTATTTTTATATTTTCATCTCAACATAACTGTTACATAAAAAATATCTTACCCCTTTTTTATTGTTCCAAACTTATAACAAGTTCAAGCAATGTTTTAAACTTGTCCCAAGTTAATGTTATTACATC
>BOPN01001873.1:225460-227960 GCA_017312705.2 Penaeus japonicus
GTGCTGATAAAAATAACAATGTACCAAAATTGAGTTCAGTTCGGGCATCATAAAAAAGAAAAGTAATGCGTCGGTATTCCTATATACTTTTTAAGTAATGATTAATTACATCTATATAACAATACGTTGCAATACAACATATTAATATTCATATTATCCTTAAGTTACTAATTTTAATTCCACTTTCCATCTTGAAGGAAAAAAAACAATTATATTGTTCGGGACTGTGATTGTTGATTGACAACAAAAATATGTTAATAACCCTACATTCTGTCTACATAAAATTCTAATATATAAACCTACTTTTAAGACAACCTTTTAATGAAGACAAGAAACCATACACTTAATAGTTAGCCAAAAAAATTCTCACAAGGAATGACATTTTTTTCGCAGAGAAAAACCGTTGACATAAAAACAAAGAACCGAGCTTCAGTGACTTTCATTAAAAGAAAGTTAATAAGAAACATAATCGAATAAATATAATAACAAGGAATAATGAATATACAAATATATCAATATTGAACAAATAAAAAAACATAATTGATATATAACAAAAAATATTACTATATATCAATTGAAAACACTATAATAATCAATTCATTAAAAAGTAATTAAATCACACGATAAAACACCGAAAAAAACTTACATCTCAACTCGTTCTACTTTGACACCCCAGGGGTCTGTGGCTTCGTCTAGGGAGCTCTGCATGTTGTGGGAGATGGACTCGCGCTCGCTCAAGATCTCCGCCAAGTTCTTCGTACCGAGGACATTTCGGAGGGTTGTGGCGGCCAAGAGACGGGTGGAGTGGCTGCAAGTGGTTGGAGGCGTTGGTGGACGGTCGAGGCAAGTAAGTGTGAGGGAGAGGAGCGAGGTGCAAGGGGTGATAATTTAAAGGGTGATGGATGTACTTTGTCTTTTTTTAAGGGGTTTTAGATGCACTACTGCTTGTTTTTTTTGTTTTTTTTGGTTTTGCTTTTTTGCGTGTGAATGACTTTACTTTACTTTTTTTTTCTTTTGGGTACTAAGGTGGATACTTTAGAGGTGTGTTCGTAAGGGATTTTTAGAGAGAATGCGAAGGATATGCTAGCGATGGCAAGGATGGACTGTGAGCCGGGCTAATGAAGCTACTAAGGATAGGACTGGCTCATCAAATTGATCGGGAATGACGTAATCCGGTAAGACCGTCGATAACCAATGACTTCGGGGACCAACTGGATAATGAACGGGTGCAATAATGGAGGCTAGGATAGAATTTCCTTTCTCAACAGGCAGCCCAATTCGGCAGTGTGCTTTTTTTTAATGGCAGATTAAAGGGGAGGAAGTGAGAGAAAAGGGGGGCTGAGAGATGGTCCAGCGAAATCCACTGGTTGATGGAGCAGCAGTGAGCGAAGCAATGGAGATGAAGCAACGCGTATGAAGAAACAAAACAGTGTTGCATTTATTTTGACTGAAGCAGTGGGCATGACTCATTCAAGTTTCTCGTTTGACTTAACGATGGCTAAGGAGATGGCTATAAGATGCTTATACATGTGAATATATCTTACACTGTACTTAAATCTGTGATATTTGAAGATTGATCAGTTACAGGAGAATTTTACTATGTCGAAGGTTGATGATCTGGTGAATCTATGGCTATAACGATCCATTAATGTTATCAACATACAAGTGAACATGCAGTTTAGTCTTCCAAAAAGCCTCGGTGTTTATCTACGTTGAGATTATGGAAAGATGCAAGGGCAGATAAAAGAGAAACGACGCACAGCAGCCAGGGTTACAGTATGAAATTTGTTGTATATAATCCTTATTAACTAAGTATACAGTTAATCATTAAAAAATAAGGTATGACTTACCGTATACGACAACTATCGTGTATTTTATGATTAGTGAGTAAAAGCCGTGGAAGCTACTTCGATCAGTTTCAAGACCATAAAAGAAATTTAGCAAAACTGACTTGACCCTTCTCGAAATAATCCCCAAGGCTCCGAGGCGCTAATCACAAACATACAGATAGCCAGCGTCAGAACCGTACGTCACTTGGACGCAACATGTAGCCGAAGCAAAGGTTATTTTTTGGTCATTAGTGTGTTAGTTCTGCATCAGAGGTTATCTCTGGGACAAGGTGCGACTTGGAGTGTTAAGAATCCTGACGACAAACTACGGGAGTGAAGCAAATATTTCTTGAGACTACGACCTCGCATTATTTTTAGAAGAGCATTTACCTGTTGTGACTTATCAAAAAAATAACGTATTGCAACCAGCAGCTAATATCTATAAAAAAGCCAGATATCACTCTAGAAATCGCGTCTTTCAAAAAAGAAAGAAAAAAAAAAATCTAATGAAAGTGACGAGAGAAAAAAAGAGCGAAAGAAAAAAAATAAAACAAGCTCCTACTAGTTAATTCGTTCACTAGCTGTTTGAACTTACCCGTTAGCCTTTGTCAACAAGGGCTCAGTGTCAGAAGTTGCGGCTGTAAGTGAACGCAAAAACAGACGAGCGGGAA
>BOPN01001873.1:252960-254681 GCA_017312705.2 Penaeus japonicus
TACAATTTTTTGTAATCACATTAATAAAAATAAACATAAACAACAATATAATTAGCAGCAACAACAATATCAATAGTAATAACAATAATGAACATGATGATAACAACAACAATGACAATGAAGATGATAATGATAATGATGATCCTACTATTACTACTACTACTGCTACTAGTAATAATAACAGCAACAATAATAAGGATAACAATAGTAATAATAAAGAGAACAAAAATAATGATAATAACAATAATAATAATGATAATTATAACAATAATAATAATAATAATAAAAAACAACAGAACATAATCATGATAACAATAACAACAATAATAACACTAACAACGACAATAACAAATTCTAACACTAACTGCTACTTCTTCTGCTACAAACAAAAATAAGAATAATGACGGGGATAATAATAACAACAGCAGAAATGATAATAATGATAATAATACTTTTATTGATAACAGTAATAATGATGCTACTACTATTGATAATGAATATTGTCATAATAACATTATCAAAGAATGATTGTAAAAAACAAATGATGGTAAAGATTTATAATGATAACAATAAAACACCTATAATGATGATAACACGACTACTACTGATAGTAATAATGAAAGTAATGACAATAATAACAACAATAATAAAGGCCATGACAATAATAATAATGATAGTAATGATTATAATATTAACAGTAATGATTATAATAACGATACAGTAATGACAAAGGGGAAAAGTGAACACGTAATAAGAACAAAAATAAATATAATGATTACTATTAACAAACAAAAAAAAATAATTCTAATAAGAACACACAGAAAAGAAAGACGGGAAAAATGATCATGAAAATTGTAGGAAAGGTAATGATAATTATGACAACTATGATTCTATACATATTCAAATCATTATCAATAACCGTTACTATAACTATCATCATCATTGCCATGATAATAATTATCATTATTACTATCAATATCAATATTATTATCAGCATTAGCACAATAATGGTAATCATCACTATTATCACAATTATCATTATTGTCATTATTATCTTTATAATCATCAATATCATTATTATCTTTCCTATCATCAATATCTTTATTACTGTTTTCATTATCATCATCATTTCATTATCATCATCATCATCATTATCATTATCATCAATGTACCACTATTCTTATCATTATAATAATTATCCTTATGATGGTGATGAGCATGGTACAATAATGAAAACAAAAATCAAAATATAATGAAGCCCAAATAACTACTAATAAAAATAAACAGAAAGTGAAAACAGGAGAAAGAAAAAAAAAGTCTCTTTATAATGAATTACTCATTATCGAGGAATCCAGTGATAAACAATATCAGTAATTTAGGGTCACTATACGTTGTGAATAATTATGATTTACGTCGTGGAAAAGTCATAATAAATAGATCGATGACATTAAGTGTAGAACAAAGTGGGAACAAATCAGATAGATGATGAGTTATGCATATACATATATACATATGTACATATTCACAATTTGGTTCATCCATATATAAAAGATGCATTCATAATTATGCAAACACACCCAGAGACACAAAGACACGCACACACACACATATAAATACACAAACACATACAAAACACACAAAGTTAGACATACACATATACAAACACACATGCGAAAAAACACAAACACACAAAAACACACACAAACCCATATATATATATA
>BOPN01001874.1:1410-11410 GCA_017312705.2 Penaeus japonicus
TATATAATGTATATATATATATACATAAATATACATAAATATTTACAAATATATATGTATATATGTATATATTTATATATGTATATATTTACCGCGTTTTGACCCCCTCCCCCCTCTCCCTTCTTCGTCTCCCTCAGGAGCTTCAGCGAGGACCAATCGGGCGTCTACCAGGCTCTCGAGAGACGCATCTCCTCGAACTTCGGCGTGGACGGAAGGGCGTGCATCCTCCGGTTCATCTGCGAGTTGCAACGGCGGCCCATTAGCGAGTGGACGGTGGCCGGGCAGCTACTCACGGTGCTCTTCACGTAGGTACACTAACATTGTGGGAGGGACTCGGTCGGTGGATTAGTGTGTAAAGTAGGGGAAGGTACAGGTCGGGTACATGAATGTGTGTTTTAGGTTGTATCGTTATGAATTCCCGAACTTTTCTTTTCGGGGGAGGGGGGGACGTTTTAAATAAGCTGGTTTGGATTTCTTATTCGTGGAGTGGATAGGCCTGTCCTTTCTGGATCATACCAATGCCAATGGGTCGGAATTTGACTAATGTTATGTTGGAAACATTTGGATGATGGCCTATAAAAATAATTTTAAATATTAAATTCTGATTTCAAAAATCGGAAAAAATAAATGGAGGTTCATATTGTTTGTTTATATTTGGACGGTGCCGTGTATGCAGCAGCTACGTCTGCTTCTATTGGAAATAGTGGAATTTTAAAGTTTTTCGTCTTTAGAGATCATAATATTACTGTCACAGTAATTGCACCACCTTCCGCCTCGGTCAGTCAAGATTTACAAATCTGTAAATCTTGGTCGCTATAGTTAGTATGCACTCTATTTACTGGGATTTTTATAAGTATATACAATGTTTCTCTCTGCCTGTCTGTGTGTGTGTCTACATACGTACGTGTCTGTGTGCTATGTATGTAGAAGGCAGACAGAGAGGCAGGGAGGGTGACAAACGGAGGGAGGAAGAGGGAGGAAATAAAGTAGGAATGGGAAAGTAAGAGGAGAGGGATAAAAAGGAAAAGAAATAAGAGAAAGTAAAAAAAAGACGAAACCCTCCCATTCACCTTCTCACAACTACCACTCAAAGGCACACTGCCATCTCTCCCCCTCCAGCCCGCGCCTCGGAGGAGGAAACTCGGACATGGAACTCCTCAAGGAATACTTCACCGCCCAGAGGTTGGGTCTCAAGGAAGAGGTGGACTGCGAGGCGATGTACGGCACCTGCCCCGTCAGCATTTTCCGGTACTTCGACTCGCTCAAGAATGCGACGGCAGCGCAAGACGGCAGCTCGGAGAAGAAACTCTACGACCTGCATGTCTTGTAAACGGGATTGATCGCCACTGGTTTTGATTCCACGGTGCTTTTTATACTATGATTATTTATACTATTTATTGTTGTATGTTTTTTAATACTATTAATTTTATAGTAAATGTAACAAATAGTAAAAAAATTATGAATACTCCTATTTTCTTTGCGAATGACCCATTTTCATCCTGGCCTAGTTTGGTTTCTTGGTTTATATTTTCAATGTTTTCTGAATTGATAACATAAGTGCAGTAAAAGTGCCGAGGTTGCTGGCATGATTATTCCTCTATATATTTATAAAATTACCTCAACTTCGCACTACAATATATACTATTCATTTCATAACTAAAGTGGGGAAAGAATTTCTCTGTACTATTTCATATTTCATCTCATTACATCATACCTGAGATTATTATAATGTTCAGAAAGTTTCTCTTGATACATTTTGTCAAAAACGTTATGCATGCTGATTTACCCACAAACGAAGGTTATTTAAATACCAAACCAACGTATACTGTAAAGCACATGGAGTTCTTATTTGTCACCTTCAGTAAATTTAAAAACAAACATGAAAGGATATGAAGAAAAGACATCCAAATTATATTTCCTTTTACTAAAGCAACATGACTGATTCTTACTTGTCTGCAACAAGACCCTTTTTCAAAAAGAATTGTACACAATATATGATGGTTGAGGTTCCGGTGATGATGAAACACACACGCAAGAAGGGAAAAGTTCGAAGAGGAAGGACCATGATTTCTTGGAGGAAGAACACTACTCCACGTACAAGATTCATCCAAGAAGATTTGAGAAACAAAAAAAAGAAAAAGAATAGACAAAAATAGGACATTACCCGCCGTGAACTTGGAAACGAGGGTAAACACATTATACCAAAAAGCTGAATAAATGAAGAGATGACACAGAAGATTCCTACTACAAAAAAGACAACAAAAATAAATAGGCGCGACATATAGCCAGGGCTAGTAAACGCCGCGTGTCCATAGGGTATATATATATCTTATAAGTATATATATATATTTATATATATAAACACACATATATATATGACATGCCCCTCTACCACCCGTATGACTTTTAATGCCTTGGCGTTCACTACACACGCACACTTCTTGTTCCTTTTGACTTCTTTACTCAACATTTTAACAAATATCTTTGACCTTTAAAACTACTTAACAACAAAATGGGCATTTGACACAGCCTCGTATCATTTCTAGATGGTTTCTATTAAAAAAAAAAAAAAGTCATTAATCAACAGAATACTAATCAATTATCGTAACTCCCTCAATAAAACAGAGGTCTTCCAGGTATATAAACACTGGGGTGGGAGGGTGGAGTCAACACTGCTTTTAAACTCCGAGTTGGATGGGTTCTTTTTCTCAAGTGACATTCATTACCGAGAGAACACAATGCTATTTCACAGCGAGATGTGGCAGTTCCACACGCACATGCACACATGAAGAATCTCGTCTAATGCTAAAGGGATATGAAGGCAACCGATTTGCACCGGCTCATCAAAAGTCACACCTTCGCCAGCATGTGATACAGCATTTCAAGTTATGATACAAAAGAGACGCATCCTCAAGGTATAGACGATCTCCGTACAGTCATGAATAATGCCCAAGCCATTGCCAACTCACAGCTTATGAGCACGGTCAGTTTTATCTGACTTATTAAAGACGATTTTTCCTCTTCCCTTTTGCCGATTGACTTGAAATTTACTTTCTCGAATAAATAAATACAAAATTGTCTTGCACATGTTGCTACAATATACTATACAGGTGACATCATTAACCTGTTTTTAAATTCTTAATCAATGAGCTGAGAAATCATTATTTACATTAATCACTACCACTATACATTAAAAAGAGACAAAACTTAAATTACAAAAACTAATTAGGACAATAACAAAAATAATAAACGATACTAAAGCAAATACAATGAAAAATAACTGAATAAAAAAAGAGAAAAAGGCAAACACTATACTTTAGCACAAGAAGGGCTACAACAGCAGGATCTGATACGTGGTGCTAACACAAAGTGCAGTGTGGAGGTAGGGCAGGCCCAGGCACCAAGCCACGCAAGGTAGGGCAAGTCAAGCGACCTCATAGCACTAGCTAATAGGAGGATCAAGATAAACAAAATAATAAATAAGAAAAAAAAATAAAAAAAGGAAAAAAATATTGCAGGGACTTAGCATGGCTAATTGTCCCTACTTGGGCATTGGTGGCATCTTGCTATATAAAAATATAATCTCTCTTTCCTACTTACAATAACCGTTTGTATTTACACGGCCCATAGCACAGGCTATTGCGGACCAAGGCCTCTGTGACACTTCCACGATAGGAATGTGCACTGGGGAGTATCACATGGACAGTGACACACTGGGCACCTGAGCGCCAAGCAGCATGGCACTGAACAGCATCACACTGGACAGGATAACATCTCAATCGTCACACTTGGGAAGCAAGACTCGAACAATGCTTTACAGAAGCATGATAAGACAGAAGTGCCACACTGAACAGGGTGATGCCAATACCACACTAACGTATGCTGTAAAGAACGTGCAGTCCTACGAGGCAATCTGCCAAAACAGACGAACATCCATCAGGTCAGCTGAAGAGGTGCAAAGTCTGTGCTCAAACAAGCCACATAATTGCCTCCCCTAAACTGCCACCGCATCACTGCACGCATCAACAAAGCAAGCCAGCGCAACACCAGAGCACACACTGGACTGAGCGATCATGCATTTTTGAGCAACACAAACTGGCGCGAGTGGCCACTTGCACAGACCACGCACCACTCAGAATTGATTATGTGATGCCTGCATATAAGCAAATCATCAAAAACAAAGAAAAAACGAACAGAAAAGAAGCAGGCATATTTGCATGACGCGTCCCGATCTCAGTGTATATCTTCACTTTTTTTATATTTTGTCAAAATAAAACCCATTAACTACTTTTATATAATCAGAACAAATATCACAGATGGCCTTCAAAAATATCATGTAGATACAGGCAGCACGCAACTGCTCTTTACAATTTATGAGCTTCTTTTAAGTGGTTTACTTTACGTAGTAAATAGGCACTATGCCAAGCTTCCCAGAAATAACCCGTGAATAAACTTGAAAGGGAGGTTCTCTTTTTACTACTGCTTTCAGCCAGCCATATCATCATCAAGAACCCTATTTCCCTTCCAATCTGACATTTAAAAGAACACAAAACACCCTTGGTAAATATCTAATAAAGAAAAGAAAAGAAAAAAAAACACAAATGTAAAAAAAAGAAAAAAGGGACAAAAAACTCCATAATCAAGAAGCTCAAAAATTATGGTTTCAAAAATGAGTGGACTAGATAGTTTGGAGGCACCAGACGTTCATCGTGCGCAGCTCCTAACGAGAGACAGGGATCAATTCTAACAAACAATAAGATGAACATCAGAGGGCAACGACCACCGTGGCCACCCCAAGAGAGCTGGCCTGTCCCACATCCCAGGTATTCCTGTCAATTGCCCTCCCCCTTCCTTGATACACTCATCTGTCTGGTGATACAACTCTCTGAAGACAAATATATATGTAGATATATATTTTTTAATATACATGTTCATAGCTGCAATATTGATAAATCTTCCTGAGCCTCCTAAATCACCACAAGAAACACTGTCATGCAGCAAACTATGATACAAACTATAAGAACGAGCCTGACAATATACAAACAGGGTTACTGTCAGGCAGTCCTTGCATGAAGTTGCTTTCTGCAACAAAACATTTCATACTAGCATTTGCTTTGCTCAAACTCCTATCTCCCAACTTGCACACACCTGGTGCTGTACTACTGTTACACGTCTCTACATCTTTCTCTCTCCCAACGTTTACGAAGCGCTCATACATGAATCACACTTCATCTAATATAAAAGATAAAACAACAAATGTCCTATGGTCAAATCAATTAGTGTAGATGCAGTACAATAACTTGCTGAAATTTTGACAAAAAACAAAAAGAACATCAAACCTGCCCAAACAGAGCAATACTGATGTGGGTCTATAGACAGCATACTCTCAGAAATGGGTCGCTGAGGTCTCCAGTCAGAACACCCCTTACTATTGGGCTTCTCTGATGCTTGCATTGCACACGCAAAGCTCTTCTCTTCTCAATCTTATGCAAGACTGCAAGTCTGATGAAATACTTTTGTAGGGCAAATCTGCCTACTTAACCCCTGACAGCAAAAGCTTCTAATATTTTTCCGACATCCTGTGATAAGTCAATGGAAATGCTTCAGATAGTCAAATTGAATGCAATTCCAAAGCTTTAGAAAACCTTTCCACCGAATCAACAAAACCACATATCTATCATGATCTGATGGGCCAAAGCATGACAATTAAGGAGCAGCTAACAATCTTGGACATACAGCCACAACTTGCAAGGCAACACACGCGCACACAAAAATATGACTGACCTTAATTCAGTTTTTTAAGAGACTCAAAAAGAAAAAAAAAGAAAAAAAAAGAAATAAAGAAAAGAAAAAAATAAAGTGGGGGGAAAAAAAAAAAAAAAAAAAAAAAAATACACGAAAGGCATATCACCTATACAACAACAACATACCTAGCCTATCTACTGCATAGGCTCCCATGATAATATGTGGAGGAGGGAGGAGGGGGGCACTGGGAGGTGGCTTGTGACCATTCTATCATCCATGGCAAAGATGAGGCGACCAGGGGATGCTGCCTCACCCAGTCAGCAATGAGGGTGCCAGACCATTCATGAGGTCTTAATGAGCTGAACAATGAGAGTACCAGACCAACACAGTAAAGAAAAGTGTGTGGGGGGGAGGGGGCATCGAGGGGGTATATCAACTGATATATTCATAATATTCATTTGGGAGTCTCACCGTGACTTATGTAGATTAGAAAATATAATTGAAGCAAAAGAAAAAAATAATAAAAAAAAAAAAATAAATAAAAAATAAAAAATAAGAGGAAGAGAGGGGAAGGTTAGAGTGGGAGGTGTGTGTAATGGGGAGGGGGGGAGGGGGGTAAAGGGAGGGAAACAATTCCAGAACCAAGAGGATTGGGTCACTAGATAGCTTTACGAACTCAGAGAAAGGGGGGGGAAGGGGAGGGGGTGAAGGGATGCCAGTCACACTCTGGGAACCAAGGGTGAGGAAAAGGAAGAGGGAGGTGGATGGGGAGAGGAAATGGAAAAGGGAGAGAATGGTAGAATGGGGAGGGGAGGGGAGGGGAGGGGAGGGGGGAGGGAAGGGGAGGAGGACGTCCCTGGCCCCAGCTGGACCTGGATGCGTAATATACAGGGGGACCGTTACCAGGGCACCATTTGGATCCGCAGAGAGCCGGCAAGATCCACCCGCGGGGGTTTTATGAGAGCCGCCCACACTGTGGCCTCCGCTCGCTCCGACCTACAGTGCCAACTGTATTTCTAACAGGTCTCTTTCCACTTCTGCCCGAGCGCCTTCCAAAAGCTTTCTAGTGCAGAGGGGGGCAGGACAACAGCCAGGGGGTTGGGGATGTGGGGGCTGCGTCCTGCCCACCAGCATTCCCCGCTCGGGCCTGGGAGGCTGGGGCGGCTCTTTTGTACATCGATCATAGCTGTGCTCCAGTTTGGGGGTCACCAGATGGGAGAACATTCCCACAAGGGGAGGGACCAAAAAGTATAACAACAAATATATCTTCCAAAACCATACAAGAAAAAAATAAAAAATAAATAAGAAATAATAATTAACAAATATAAGGGCAATAATAATGATGCAAATCAAAACCCAAATACTAAATGAGGATATAGAGCTAATAAAAATGAAAAAAATCTCCAGAAAGAGCCAAATGATAAGCATCGTAACAAAAGAAAAAATAACAATAATTAAAGAGGATCACCGGAGGGGTAGCTCCACATAGCAATATACATTGTTGTCCGACAAAAATGGAATTCAAATAAACACCAATACACAAAAGATGAATACATCATATATGTCACCCTTGGCCAAATATGAGCAAAAATGTAAAGATAGTGGTGGTGGCGATTATTATTACGATGATGATGATTATGACAACGACCTACTCCAACAGTTAATCCTAGTCATCTATAATTATACAGAAAAGTAACAGAAGGCATCAATTACTGCAGGGTAACAGTCTACTGTAATCAAATTAAAACACTCAGCCTGGTTCACTTGGGGGATATGCTATTGTAGCTACCTATCACATACACACAGGAGACCTGCCGTCTTCTAGACACAGTCCAGCACAGCTTTCCTCCCTGAATAGCAGATAGGCTCTTTGGAGAGAATGCTGGCTGGATGGCTGGCATACAGCAAGCCTTTGCAGCCAAATCCAGGACATCCCCAGATTGTTCTCAATTCTTTTTTTTTTCTTTTTTTTTTAACTTTTTTTTTTAATACAGTCAACATTTACATTCTTAAACCACATACAGGAGGTGAAAACTTTAGTGCACTTTTTGATGCCTATAAATGAATGTTTTAAGGCACTAAAGAAAGATAAGAAACTTGACAGACAGAGAAGAGAGAGGGAGAGTAGTAGTAGTGAGGGAGATGGAGACAGAGAGAGAGTGAGACAAAGTGAAAGATGCGAAAAACAATTATAAAAAATAACTGGACAATGCATGATGAAAACTTGTGAAGGAATATTACAACCCTCAATGCCTGGATTACGAGCCAAATGACCCTCCAAAATTGAAACTGGTGGGAACTGACACTTGCTGGAAGTTGTAACCTGAAAAGAGAAGAAAAATTAAAGTCTAGTGATTGAGCTAAACCTTTAGAAACAAACCTTCCAAAAAATTTTGACAAAATAACCTAACCTTTAATATAACTCCTTATCAAAAGATCTAACTTTTATCACTCAAACTGGTAATCCATTCCATAAGAACTATTGAGCTGCATTTCTTTTTCTTGAAAAAGAAAAACAAGTAACGCCTCTCTAAAATTATCTAATTTTTTTTTTCTTTTTTGATGAGCATGGCATAAAGTTCAAACATTCAAAATTACATGTAACAAACAGTATATCAAAATCACAAACAGAATGAACATATAAAATCAGGAAAATACAAACAAAAACTCCTCTACACCTTTAAACTCCCCCCCCCGGCCCTAAAAGCAAAGCACGCAAGCATACATACCTCCACTCTGTTGGATCTTCTTGCTTTGGGCTGCAGCTCTCCTCTGATCAGCCAGCGTGCTGATCTCCTGCATCGCCTTCTGCTGATCTGTATTCAGACCTCCCGTGAGAGCCTGGTACCATGCTGGGGCATTAGCCTCCAGGGCTAGAAAAATGGAAATTGATTAATAAATAGAAGTTTAAAAATGATCTACACTGTCAACCCACTCATGACAGGGTGTATTTTGCCTAATGCGACTAATGATAAGAGGTCTTTTTATTTTATATTTTTTTATTTCTTTTAGAAGTCTAGAAAAATGTGTATATATAAATACAACTATAATGTGAATACTCAAACGTAAAAATGTAGAATGTGTATATACGGGGAGAGACCAGGACATCCTCCATTGTGAGGGAAATATTCCGATGAAATCACGTCATCCGGCATGAATGGGTTAAAAAATTACATAACCAAATGATGACGGTGTGTCACACCCATGTGACACGGCTAAATGCTGGATGACGGGGCGACACACCAGTGTGACATTCCCGATGCAATATTGCATAGGCCCGGCAGAGGGGGTTGCCACTTCTCGCCAGGCCCGTCAGGATTGGGTCAATCTATAAACTATATATAATTGTATCAACACAGACAAGGGCTAAGGAGCAGAATCAGAATAAAAAGCAAGGAACAAAACAGGGAGAGAAGGGATAGAGAGGAGGAGCAGCAGCAGAAAGAGGGAAAAAAAAAAAAAAAAAAAAAGGAGGTAAAGAAAAAAAGACAAAAGAATAACTCTTCCTAAGAAACTTAACACTGCAACAGCTACTCACCATGCATAACCTCCTTGAAGACAAGGTATTCATCTACATCGCAATCGTCTTTGTCTAGCGGTGTAGTGAAAGACTCCAGCGCAGTCTCGTCCCGTTCTTCTTCTAGACCATCATCGTCATCGTCGTCATCGTCATCCTGAAGTGGTACAGAATATGTCTTTTAGATACAAACATTCATATCTTAATAACACTGCCATGCATGACTGTACTTGGTATATCTTTCCTCTACATATGTAAGACTACTAGTGTCAAGGATAAATTAAAATAAACATAAAAAGGGGAAAAGGTGACTGCATCAAAGTATAAGCTGCCTCTACTCCAACCATAAAGTGAGTTGTGAATACATTTCATGCAGAAAAGCTGAGTAGTTCTCACTAAGCTAACCCAAACTCCATGAAGCAGTACTTCCAAAATTATCATACTAGTCTACCCACAATCCAGTCATAATGAATTATCCTCATACCCCAAAAAAATAATCCTGATTAAGAGGCAAACTCAAACAACAATGTATTCAACTCCACAGATTGTAGGCCTTAAATATTTGCCTTCCTGTAGTTGGATAGCTAGATACATCAATTACAAAGCCTGTATGACCAGTAATCGTAACTCACTCCTGAACTATAGCTATATCTTAAAAACAAAGTATCATAAAAAAACAGATTAACCAATTAACACCGGGTGACAAAATATCATGTCACATGGTGGCAATGCCTGTTG
>BOPN01001874.1:26410-28910 GCA_017312705.2 Penaeus japonicus
CTTATGAGTCTATACATGATATAATAAAGTAATATTAATCAACATTTGGTTTAACAGGTCATCATAAAAGAAGGAATAAATAGCTTGTAATTACAACAAAGGAAAAATGCAGTATGAAAGTGATACGACCCTGTGAAAATGCCCACAACAGAGGGGTTAAGAATTATCACATTCAATTTATCTGCCTTATAAGTAGTCCTTTTGAAACACATTCCCTCATCCTCTCTCTATAATTTCCTAGCCAAGGCACATCATAACCATTATTTTAAAGTTATGATGAACATCATTCATCAAGCACCTATAATCAAAACCCAACACACTTTAAACTCTTATCTTCTTCTGGTGCCAAATTAGCAAAAATATGTGTTTCACAAAGTGGAGGAACAAATCCAAAATAAATAAAAAATCCTGACTAAAAATGTTAACAGGTCAAATCATACCTAGCTTACAGGAGTTAAGTCAATGCAATGCAACAAACAAGTCTGAATTACCTGTGTAAGAGCGTAGAAGATCTTGAGGATCAGTTTTTGTAGTAACGTTGAATGCTCTGAGGGATCTGGCAGAAGATGGACTATACGCTCATAACACATTGGCAAAAGCATTCTCATTGCCTCGTGGAGTGGACCCCGTTCTTCCTTCTTTTTATATCTAGAAAATGAGAATGGGGGGGACATCATCATCTTGTTTCATACTATTGTAAAACAATTGGACCAGAAATACCCATGGAATCCCTCTCTCCTCATCAATACACATCACTTTTATTTCCACAATCAGCAACTGTAAAAATAAACAACTAGTCAGCATGCCAATACATCCTCTGAACTCGATTAATAACCTGAATGACAATTCCTCCTGGTTAATATATATATATTTTTTCAAATGTAAATGAAAATGAATCAATCTGCTAAATGCCAGTCCTTAGTTATTATTTTAGTTACTTTTCCTTGGCACAGTCATTAATTTAAACTTTGTTCTAGAGTGTCTTATTGCTGTATAAATATGTGTTTGTTTGTCTGGTATACTACTGGCCATGGAACTAGCACAGCAGAAACTGTAGTAGTAGTATTGGTGAGAATAGAACAATAGTAATAGCAGTAAAAGTCCCATGTTGTAGTAGCAGTAGTGATTGTAGTAGTGCTAGTAATAAAAGTGGTGGAAATAGTTCCTATATTCTAAAAAGGGAAGTCTGGAAGCCATAAATATTAATAAAATAAAAAATCTGAATATAAAACATTGATAATCAGAACATTAGCTGCCATGAAGTGCAATCTAACTAATCTTCAACTTATCAAATACCAGAACTGTAAACACAGGTGCGTATGCTTCCTAGCAGGTGTGAAAGAAACACCTGTCTGAACATATGACGCTTTCCACAAGTGTTTATTTTCAGCTCACTTTTATTCAACTGTTTATATTTTTTTCATCGATCTCTTTCCACATTTTAATTTTTAGCATAAAAATCTTTCAAAAGTGAACTTAAGATATCATTGGTATTAAATCTGGTTTTAAAATGTGCATACTTGCATTTATAGCAAAATTGAAGAATTAATTTTTTTTCTATATGGTGGTGGTTATTTAAATACCTTGCACTCCAAAGCACTGCAATGCATGTATTATGCTGTGTAATAAATATAATTTTCCCACTTAAGCCAAGTGTACTAAGTCCATTCTTAGTACATAAATCATATGACTAAACAAAATGATCTTGCAACTCACTCAAAATTCTTGACGAGCTGGTATAAGCATAGGAGACTGCCATTCCATAGATTTGTGTCCGGATTTTGAAGATAAATACTAATCTTGTCGACAATGGTCGTCCAGCGACCTGGGAAGTCATGTTTGACCATCTGATATGTGCAGACGGCAAGCTGTACTCTGCAATGAGATGGAGGATACAAAATATGAAAAATATGCTAACCATTAATACATATTCATTGGTGGAAAAATTGAAATAAACTAAAATAATATAAAAACAATAATGATACAATCAAGATTAAATGATTCCTACCTTACGAGATCTGGAGCATGAACAACTGCATCGACAATGGCATCGCGGATCATGGCGCGATCCTGCTCATGAATGTGGAATGGAATGGGTTCACCAGCTTCATACTCTGCATCTTTCCAGTACTGTGCTACCATGTTCTTAAGGTATATAACACCCGCCTGTCGTACTGGCATGTCAAGCTCCCCCATCATGACAACTTGGAGGAGTGCTGGGGTAAACCCAATTATTTTTTTCATCTGCAAATAAAATGAGAATAAATCATAAATCTGGAAATTCAAGTCTATAGGAATGCATCTTGTCACTGAAAAATATCCCTGGAGGAAATAATATCAGCTAATAACAACAAAATGTTATTCAAGCATTGTTTCATCATTCAACTAAGAAAAAGGAAAGTAATTTCATCTCATTCATACATTTCCTATTAAAACACCTTCACTGAAGCTGAAAGAATGATAGTGCACTGTCTACTTGTTAAAACCAATATATACTCAT
>BOPN01001874.1:33910-43910 GCA_017312705.2 Penaeus japonicus
GAAAAGTAATTTTGTGATCATGAATACACCATTTTCAGTTATCCCTGTTGCAATGTGGGACGTTCATAACAGAGGGATTAGGAAGTAAATAAAACTTCAAAATAAAAATATATATAATAACAAGATCTGCTTAACACTCGTATTCCTGTGGATGGGTATTGCTCCAGTTCACTGTGCACTTTCAGAAAGTTTTCTATTTGTCAATTCCACAGGACTTGAAAGCACGATCATATTTAACTTGTTTCCCAATATAAGGATGTTTGTGGTCTCTTAGTTTGCAGGAACTGAGACCATGGGTATAGTCTAACAAAGTCTATTTCTTAAAGAAAGAGGGATACGAAACAAGATGTATGACTGAATTTAAAAGATATTTTTCCTCTATAATCTGGTGATCGAAAATTGAAATTAAGGATGTAAGATTAACAAAACTTGATATATTTGCATAATGCGTGCAGTGACTAAGCGTGAAATCTCTCCTGCCACGATGCAGCACTGAACCGGCAGTTTTCATATTTGTTTCCATTATTTTCACAAGTGAATAAAATGTCTGTACAAATTGAACTCCTATGATAATGTGCATATGTAATAATGTAAAACATATATTTTAAGGGAGAGATCTCGCCGTTCTAGAACACCACCCACGGAAATAATATGTCAGCGAGATAGGGCATCAACCAGCGTGAATGGGTTAAGTAACTGTCCTGACCTACACATCTTTAACACTCCAGGAAAGACTAAAAAACCTTTGCCTCATGTATTCTAGAAGGATAGGGATTGGACAGATTTCTTATTTGACATTATCCCTTCCGGGATGGGCCACATCTTAAAATGTTGAGCCTGGGATGAACTTAACCCACAGAGGATGGCTGGCATCATATTGATGGCACGAGCCTTTTTTACCACATGCAAGGCGTGTAAGGTACCACAATCAGTCTGGCTGTTCTTTTAAGTAGCACTAGGACTGAGGAGTGCATATAGTTGTAAACTTGTTTTTTATGTTACAAAGAAGAAAATTCTTCCCCAAACTTCATACTTCCAAAATTTGCGATAAGTGTGTTTATACTGGGTATACAGCGTATATTCCTCCTTTATGGAAGCTAAAGGACTAAAGTACAATTCTTTGTCTAAACAACATCATAGCTATACAAGTACCCAAAACAAAAAAGTGGAGATGAATTAAAGTACACTAATGTATATATGAGCAGGAGTTGGACAGAAAATACTGTAGTGGGCCAAAATCTCCCTCCTCCCACCAAGCCTACTGAATGGCAGCCCCGCGACTTGCACAAGAGTAGCTTGTTTTCTATCGTTTTCTAGGCTTATGGTCAGTCAGTCAATCAAATTTATGTATGGATTACCTTGTACCATTGTGTATATCCAGACCTGTATTTATACCTACAGAACCACCAAAATGCTGGCAACGGAGAAAAAAACATCGCCACATGTATTTTTGCAAGACATTGACCTGACTTCCTCTACCCTCTCCCCAAAGTCCAACATGACTACAGCTCAGAGTAACAACTATGGAAGCCATGCCCTACTGTGAACCAAGTGGCATGACCAAGATGGCATGTGCTGCTAATTCAAATACTTGAACCTTTAGAGTTAGTACTTATTCCTGGTCATTCCAGTGGCTTATCATATTCCTTGGGCATATTGCAAAAGCTTGGAGAATAAATAGACGGCTGCAACTAACAATTGTAGTAAAGTAAACCAAGCAAATGACTATCCTTGTTCAACAGCATTTATTTAACTTGTTAAAACATTTTTGTGTTATCTTTGGCAATGTAAACGTTAAACTCTCCCCTGGCATGAGTAAAAAAGCTTAGCATATAAACCAGAAACTCAAAAGATCAAGTCACAGCTAACACAACATATGCAGGGTGACCCATCCAAAATCGGCACAAAAATCAGGGTGCACGACCGAATTGGGGAAACAAAACACCAAACCACCTTTGTATCACACACTAAGCTACGAAAAGCCACACACACACACAATTCTCTAAAGACTAAACTACCGATAAATTTTGAAGAAAAAAAAAAGGGGTAAATGGAACCAATTCAAAAACAAACACATAACATCACTATGTTTTTGTTTATTTTCCGTAAATATCCTCTCCACTTACACAAAATGATCTCGATAGTTAAAAGCCTAAAGTAGGTTTATCAATGCAATATGTCCTTATTGCATCCTTTGTTTATTTATGTATATTTTTTTATGCTTGCACACTATGCCCTACTAGTTACCTACTTTCCATCTCCTTTTCGCGACTTTCAAATCTTACGAACGAAAGACATGGAAACCACGTGTCCTACGAAGACAGGAACTACGCCAAACCCCGATAAAAGGTGCGAAAACAGAGGGAGGGAAGAAAATGCGATGACAAACACGCGAGGTTGGAAGAGAGAGAAAGAGATAAAGAGAGTAATTAAGGTATGGAGCAACGACAGGTAAGTACTACAGT
Source organism: Penaeus japonicus (assembly GCA_017312705.2). Classification (NCBI taxonomy): domain Eukaryota; kingdom Metazoa; phylum Arthropoda; class Malacostraca; order Decapoda; family Penaeidae; genus Penaeus; species Penaeus japonicus. Next base: position 36,376 of record BOPN01001874.1, read on the forward strand.
AAAACCCAAATTACAATGCTGAAGTAGATAAATAATGCGGCGAGGGAGAGAGGAGAGAGAGGGAGGGAGAAGGCGAGGAAGAAATGGAGAAGAAAGGCAAACGGCGATAACGAACTAGAAACACACCAAGGATATTGGCAAAATAAAACACCACCGGACACAGGGCCATGGCGTCCCGACGCCCCTTCATCGAGGACCAAAGAGGGCGAGAAACGAAGCCCCAAAATAGGCCTAGAACGAGAAACGTGAACCCAACACAAAACCGTCACCATCCACATTTCCTCACCTGCGTCAGCTCATCCTCGGCCTGCTGACGTAAATTAGGGTCTATAGTGCCCCTCAGTATCTCTATTATCTTCCTCGAGTCCATTTCCTACGTGTTATCCAGCGTCAGGGCGGAAAAAGCGAAGAAATAAGGGCCTCCACGTGATTCCCCCCGATGGCGCCGCTCCGTCTTGCCTGCCTGTGTGCCTGTCAGCCCCGCGTTGTTGGAACCGGCGTCCTGAGGGAGCCCGAACGCGGCGAGGGATCTTTTTTTTATTAGGGGGGAAGGGGATTTTCGGAGGCTCTTTGGACGGGTTTCGATTTAGATTTTGATAGGTTTTGAGTTTTTTCTTCTTCTTCTTCGTTTGAGGTTGTGTCTATTGGCCCCGCGTTGTTGATGGGTTTCCTTAAAGGAGTGTGAACGCACCGGGAATTATTTGGGGGAGGCTTTTGGGATGTTTGAGTGCTTATTAAGTGATTTTTAAGGGTGTTTTGACTATTTTGTATTTGACTGAGGTTATTTTGTGTCTTTAACGTATGGTTTCTTTATATATTTTGATAGGTAGTGTTAGGAAGCCTAAGGACCACAGCGCTCTTCTGAGAATATTTCAAGAACCTTTTTGAGGATCCACATCTACCTTTTTAAGGTTTTCTATCTATTTTTGTGTACTCCGTAATATGTTATTTTATATCATCGCGAATTTTCATTACTTGTAGCAGATAGCATCATCTTGTTTTGTTTTTGTTTTTCGTTTATTTTGTTGTTTTCTCGCTGTTTCCCCGATTATTCACGTCTTCTCTTTTTACTTCTTTGTTGTTTATCTTCTCTTTTCTTCGTTCTGTAGTTTATTATCTCTTTCAGTGATTTATCATTTTCCTCGTGTTGCAGTTTCTGAATAATGTTTTCAATGCTGTTTCTGCTTCCTCCGGCAACTTTTATCTTATCCTCATATTTCGTCTTATTCACGATCAATAGATATGTGTCCTCTTTTCTTTATTTCATCTAAGACAACTAAGTCATCAGAATAATGAGGAATAATAAATTCTACGTTATTCATTGTATAACTCAAAAATATGTGTTATTCAGCAAAGACATGTCTTGTATCATATCAAAAAAGCATCTACATTATATACTTTTTATTTCATCTCTTCTCTCTTTCGTAAGAACAATAAGTAATAAGTGAATAAGAGTGAAAATAAAAATTGATAAAATCCAACATGAACAGACGAAGCATTAGATATTTTTTAGAAGACTTTTATAGCACTTGCGAAGCGCAGACGATCTCCTTTTCTGTCTAAAATATTTTCTTTCTTTTTTGCACTTTTCTCATACCAAACCATCTTGCCTTCTTTGAGAAATTATTAATCTATTCCCTTTCTCATTTTCGGGAGTATTAATGGCGCGAGACTCAATATATATCTAATAACATGACCCAAATAAGAATTTGGCGGGAAAATTAACACGACTAAAAAAAAGGAAGATCAAATATTCATGCTTTCAGTTGCATCTGTTTTCATAATGTCTAGAAATGTTTACAAAAACTCTTTTTAAACCCAATCATTAAGTAGTAACAATAAAATACGGAATCTGCAATGTAATAGAATGTTGACGTGGTGTATTATATGTATTTAACACGTGAGATGCCATGTATTGCTTTTGTTATGATTACTATCTTTTGAAAATGGTTCAACATATGCACCTTTTTATTGCAACACTGCATAGCAACAAGAAGAATATCAATAATGATAAACATGTTGATAGTAAAATGTTCTTATTTCATATTGCATATTGTTATGGTCACTGTTATTACTGTTATTTCTTTTTTTTCATATAAGATTTTCAGCGTGGGGGTACTTGAAGTTTTCGTAATAATAATGACTATAATTGTTGTTATTAATATCCATTGGGTCTAGGTGATGGTACGTGTTCTATTATAATAATAACAACAATGACAATAATGATAACAAGCGTAGTAGTAGTAGTAACACAAATAATAATAAAATTAAGAATGAGGAATGAAAATGATAATATTGGTAATGATAATAACGATAAGGATAACAATAATAGCAATAATGATGATGACAATTACAATGGTAACATTGATGAAAATGATAACAACAATAATAACATTACTAATAACGATAAAGATAATTATAATAATGATGATGATAATGATGATGATGATGATAATGATAATAATAATAATAGTAATCATATCACTGATAACAATAAGATCATAATTAAGAAAATGATGATAATGATAATAATAATAACATCAATATCAATAGAATAATGATAATGATGACAATCATAGTATTAATTGGAATAATGAGGACGATGATGATAATCATGATGATAACAATAATGATAATGATAAGAATAACAATGGAAATTAACAATAATAATAATTATGAGATAATAATAATAATGATAATGATAATAATGCCAATTGTTATAATGATCATCATTATCATCATTTCATTATCACTACTATGATCATCATTTTCATTATCACTGCTAGTGCTATTTTTACTATCATTGTTTTTAGTTTAATTATTACCCATGCAATCTGTTACCAATATCATCATCATTGTTATTAGCAGAAACAGTAATACAGTACTGATGATGTTGTCATTATCATTATCATTGTTATTATTATCATTATCATTGTTATTTCCATTACTGTTGAAATTCAATTATTGATTTTACCGTTGCCATTAATATCATCATCATTATATTTGGTATATTTAGTAATATTTTACATTTACTTCCTTATTAACTGTTATCAAAAATATCATACTGGAATGCTGGTATCATATTCATCAGCATTCCATTCCCTGCTGGGAGGGAGGGAGGGAAGGAGGGGAGGGGAGGGAGGGAAGGAGGGGAGAGAGGGAGGGAAGGAAGGAGGGAGGGGGAGGGCCATATTTGGACATAACCCTCCACTCAAAGTTATCTTCAATGTCATGATCACCCAGGTGTTGTTTGTAGCCGGCGTCATTTAACTATGAATTACTAAAATCATTGTTTTTTTTTATTCATTTGCTGACTAGAAACGTATTTTCAATTTTCGCTGTCATCAGTGGCTGTTTTTCGGAGTGACTATTGTTATCATCATCATCGTTATTAATATTGTTGTTCTTGTTAATATCATCATCCATATTTCTTGAAAAAAATAGAATCTTAACTTTATTCTCTCAATCACTTACGTAGATTTACTTCCTAATCTATAAAAAAAAAAATCATTAAGAACACCATGACTGATCAATTCATCAAACAGACATAAACGTGACCATAAACATAATCTTTGTTAATCCCAAAGAATCAAAATGTTTTTTTTTTCTAGCCTGCTCTCCACCAGCCATGTTAGCGCAGCCGAGGCGAGGGAGGTAGCCTGACCCATTACACTGTCATGCTCGAAGTCTGGGAACATTAGAAAAACCGCCTTCGCAGTCATCCCGAGTGAGGCAAAAGACACAAGAAAGATTATTCTGTGACTTGCCACTAAGAAAGCTGCTGCCCTTGTCTTCTTCGGTGGATTCACTCTTGGTCTTAATTCGCGGAGGTTTGGGGAACTGGCCCTTGGTAATGTCTGTGTGGGTTTTTTGGCTGTGGATGTTATTGGTGTTTTGGCCGTGGTGTTCCTTCATGGTAACGGTCTCGATTTATTACGTGGAGGATGCAACCACACTGCAAACACACACACACACACACACACACACACACATATATATATATATATATATATAAATATATAATTTATACATATATACATGCATACATCAACATACACACACGCACTTCCAAGAAAGCTGCTTTCCGGCGATGAGCTCAATTGGCTGCGGGGAGATGGAACTGTTGGTTTTAATTCTGCCAATTAAGAGACATTGATTAATTACGGGCCTGATACTCTATATCTCGGCTCATCGACAAGGCGCGAGCGTGGATTGTGAAATCTTTATGGCTCTATTGTTCCTTCAAGAGAATTTTTCTATAAGATCCATTTTATTTCGTGTGCTTACGCTTGAATGGATCTTTTATCTTCAGTCGCCCAGATAGAGGCTTTTGACACATCAGTCTGGCGTGGCTCTGCAGACGGTTATCGTTTCATATCGTTAAGTGGTCTGTAAATCTCATTGTTGTATTGTGATGACAGTTATCAATCACTTGCTAGATAGAGAGACCTTTTTACATAGATTATGTCATCAACATATGAATATATATATATATATATATATATATATATATATATATATATATATATATATATATATGTATATATACATATATATATACATATAAGTATGTATGTATATATATACATCTATATATAGATATATATATTAAGAATATATATATATATATATATATATATATATATATACATATATGTGTATATATATATATATATATATACATATACTCAAATATATGTGTGTCCGTGTGTGTGTGTGTGTAATCAGTTCATTTGTTTTCTATTATGCATAAAAGATTACAAATATTTTCTTTTAAATATACATTTTCACCTTGCGTGCAAACCCACAAGTGCACTAAGCCGCATTGTCGTTTTCACTACACCTACAAGCAGCGCTTACAGACATTTCATTGTGAAAGCTTCAGACATCATCATGTGTAAGGCTCACAATTCCCTGAAAAAAATCTCAGTATTCCTTCAATTATGAAGAAGATGAATTGAGATACATTATTAGAAAGAATGTCAACAACATTATTGTGAAATTATAAGTCATATATATATATATATATATATATATATATATATATATATACACATCATATCATACATATCATATATATTTCGTCACACATTTTCATTTGATAAATAATAAGCTGTAAATTAAATTTTTCATATATTTTCCAAAACATGGCTAACATAATATATACATACATACATACATATATATATATATATATATATATATATATATATATATATATATATATATATAATGGCATCAGTTCTATAAATGGCAAGGAAACTCTACAATGAATCAAATCCTCCGTACTCAGCACGCCAGTCTCCAAGTTAATAAAAATGAAAACTGGTCGAAATTAATGGCCAGTTCTTTACCGTCAGAGATGCCAGCGATCGCCATACGTTCCAATTTTTGTGTATGCCCTGTAATTTTGGGTATCTCACTGAAAACCCAAAGTAATATAGTTGAGAAGCGAACTAGGAACAGAATTACATAGTGGGTGTTGTATGTACTTGAAAGAAATAATATGGATACCGTCATATTTCACAATCAAAAATAATATATATACAGTTTAAGATGATAACAGCGATAACTTAAAGAGGAAATAACCTATTTAACGCAATGTACATAATAACAAGCCGGCGATAAGATAAATACGAATTTAATTAATCAAGCTTTAATTGCAATAGATAAAGATGATAGCAATAGTTTTATCACCAACAATGAGGTTCTTCAAGGACATTTATTAAGAGTACTGTGGATATTATATAAAAAATAATAAAAGATGAGATAATGCAATAATCGCTATGATAGGAAAATAGCAGCAGAAGTAGTAGTATTGACCACTAGCAATATCTATATTGATATCACGAACATCAACAATGATAAATATCACAGCAAACTTTCAATGACGTTGATAGTGGTTGCAATAGCGAAAATACCATTATTCATTACCTTGATTACCGTTACTAACATGATTATTGCTGCAGGTGTGATTATCATTATTAATGCTCAGTATGACCATTTATGTCAGTTTAATTATGAGTATCGGTATCATTCATATCATCGCCATCAGAATGATTGATAATACTATTAGCATTCATTAACTAGTGATAGTAAGGGGAGGAGCAAAGAATATTGTTATTACCCAAATGCCAACACTTTAGAAAAAAGTGAATATTTAGAATAGAAAAAAAGTTGGTAATGATAATTAGAAAGAATAAAAAAATATGTAAGTGGTAATGGTGGTGATAATAAAGCCAATGATGACATCATTAATAATAACAATAATAATGGGTTAGTAGCGTAACATTTTTATTAGAATTGTAATTGTATTATCATTAATAAAAGTATTATCATTGATGATAAAAAAAAAATGATTATCTTTATCACCACTATTCTCAGCAGCAGCATTATCATCTCCAAAACTATTTTCATTATCATTATGATAATGAAAATACCAGCAATACAAAAGAAAATGAAAGTATTATCAAAATGGATGTCAAAAGCATTAAGGACAAGAATGGCAGCGATAATAATGGTGATAGTAGTCCCAACAAAACTATGTGATAACATTAATAACAACAAAAATAATGATGATAGTAATAAACTCTATAACAATGATAATAACGACAAGAGTGTTGCTGAGGGTAAAAATGACAGGCAAAAAAAGAAATAAAATCATTACTCTAACTTCAAAAAAGAAAACAAAATGATATAAACAAATACTACAAACGAGCCACAATAAAACAAAAACAAAACAAAACATGCCATGAACCGACAAAAAAAACATCGATTATCATCAACAGCAAAAAGAAGCTCGAACTCCACAAGTCGAAGCCAGAGCCAAGCAGCGAGGCCGGGCCTGCGGACGATCTGGGTCAAGGCTCCCTCGCCCGCAACTCGTCCGGGAGTCCACATTCCTGCACCTTCGACCACGCTCATCCACCCGCGTTCATCTGCTCCGCGTTTTTTCTCTTTTGAGTTGAATTATGGACCCTAATAAAAATTACGATGGGTAAACGGGACGGACTGGGGGCGAAACACGCTTGGCAGAGAAGGGCCGAAGTTGGAAGTCGAGCAAAATCAGACGGTTGGGTTTCAGCAATGGATTCAACAAAATTTTTGCGGTTGATTTATGTAAATGATTTGCTGTCGATGAGTGTCGCGAGGACGATAAAGCGACCGACTTTTTCCCTCTTACTCTTTCCCCTCGAGGAATGCACCTGTTACACACACACAGAAGCGCGCGACCTGCACCAAGATATATCAAAAGACTGGATCGTAAACTGGATTTTTCCTGTTGCCTTCCTATTTCCGTGTTCTTGGGTGGAATGAGTAATTACTTTGATGCGTAAGACTGATTGGTTATGGTAATGGCAATCGGGTAAGGGCATTATGGTGATGCTGGTAGTGAGGATCAGAGGAAATAGAAAATAGAAAAAATTGTGTATATGCATATATATATATATATATATATGTATACATATATATATATATACATACATATATATATATATATATATATATGTATATATATTTATATATATATATAT
>BOPN01001874.1:51410-56410 GCA_017312705.2 Penaeus japonicus
AGTATTTAGTCGCAATGATCTTACTGGTGTACTTTGCACTGAATAATCTTGGATACAACAATGTATTACTAAGTAGAACAATACAACATATTACGTACATAGTAATATTTTCTTCGTGGATATATAAAATGATTACGCAACTTGAGTTTAATTCAATCCTTTACACTTTATCTTTAATCACTTCGCTTTGCCCGTCATTGCATTGCAGATGCAGTTTATCTTTTCGTTGTCATTACTATTGTTGCTAATGTTATTGCAAGATATCATCACCTCTGTTGCCATTAAAAATACTTATCACTATTTGAGCTTACATGAGAAAATAATTATCGCCCTTTTTAGCACTATTACCGTTTTCATATCTGTAATACTACTACTACTATTACTACTACAACTACTACCACCACCACCATCATAATATTGATATTACCATTTTTTTACATCTTACCTTCTCCGTGTGTTTCCGCTTGATGTGTTCCGTGTGGTCACTCTTGCGCTTATAGGTCTTGCCACAGAAGTTGCACGTGTGGACCTTTGTACTGTGCACGTAATAGTTATGCTGCCGCAGCTGGTGGTACTTCTGGAAGGCTAGTTGGCAAGGTTCACACTTCCACCTGTTGTTGGCATGCTCAAAGTATATATGGCTCTTAAGCGTCGAATTGTCGTTAAACTTCATGCCACAAAATTCACAAGAGAACCCCTTTTTGTTCTCGTGCATGTTGGCTACATGTCTACTGAGATAGTTTGCTGTGTAGCTCTTGCCACACAATTTACATTCCACATGCGGCATAATATCCATGCCATGCTTGACGCGCATGTGGTTTTCCAGCTGCCTGCGTGTCCGACCCTGATACAGGCATAATTTGCAACGATGCTGCCGGCCTGTCTTATGCGGCCAACGATGCACCTTGGTCATGTGCAGTCGCAGTGCTGATAGGCCATGCATCCTTCTCTCACACACTTCGCACTCCAGCATCATTATGCCCACACTGCCCACCGGCCCTCCCCTTTCGTCCACCATCTCCTTATGGTGTTCATGTTGGTGTTTTGCCAAAGTGACAATATTGCTGAAAGCGGCGCCACAAGCACGGCAGCTCATCTTGCTCTTGCTCTTTCCTTGGGCAAAGTTCTGACTTATGACTTGCTGTTGTCTCTCCTCGGCGTCCGCCTCGCTCTCTGGGGCAGTAGTGAGGTTGAGGCGATGGTTAATGACGCCCCCGCACCCGTCACCTTCCAGAATAACAACAGAACCTTCATGCTCTGCTTCCATGTGTCTCTTCAAGTTCTTCTTCCCCTCAACATTCACTCCGCACACTATGCACTTGAGGCTTGCCTGTTTTGCCTCCTCTCCGCTTGCCATGTCTTCCTCTCTTACCGTGGCTTCCTTCAGAGGTTCGACTTTTGGTGTCCTGGAGGCAATTCGGAGCATGCCCGGGTGATTTTGTTGTTTGTGGCGATGCAGAGCCCCGAGACTGTTAAAGGCTTGCCCGCAGGCCCGACACCACCATCGCGCACCTCTTGATGGCCGAGGATCTTCCACGTGATTTGGTAAAGTACTGGTTGCTGCCTCTTCTGGTGACCTATCCCTTGTATTACTTTTGGACAGAGTTGTGTCTTCCTCTGCTAACAATCTTGCTCTTGCATCCTCATATGAGCAGGTGTTGTCAATCTGTCCATCCTCAGCTTGCCATGTATGGTCATCCCCAGTCTGCCATGCCTCACTAGTCTCAGGATGCCTCACATGTTCCTCTTGTTGCCATGTTTGGTCGCCTTCAGGTTGCCAGGTCTGACTATACATGTCCTGCTGATCCCACATAACTTCTGTCTTGATGTGTACAGCAGCTACAGGCTGTGGCTCTTGTGGCTGTTTTGTTGCTTCCCCGGAGATCGAGGCCAAAAATTCGTCATCCACCACCATATTATGCAATTCTCGTAGGTGCTGCACCAATTCATGGCGTTCAGAAAAGGTCTTTCCACATGCATGGCATTTCCGGAACTTTCTATTGTCTCTACAGTCCTGGTGAGGCAGTGGGTCTGGTCGCTCCAGCTCTTTGCCGATTTGCATCTTGAGTGTGGCTTGGAGACTGTACCAGAGCCAGCTAGGTTGCACATGGTGGACTGCTGCCATGTGCAGGCACCAGTCTTGCTCACCATAGAAGTCCATCCCACAAAGTCCGCAGATACACAGTTTGTGGTTGTTCCCTTCACCGGGCTGTGGCTTCTTCTTGGTGTTGATCTTCTGCGTCTTACTTCTTGCTTTTTTATCTGTTTCCAGTGACGCTCCTGATCCTTGCTCTGACTTAGGCAAAATAGGAACATACTTCCTGCAAGTTATGTGACTTGGGGGAGTAACAGGGCATACTGGCTCATTACTGATAGGCACTGTTGCTATCACGCTACTTTTGATAGTGTTATCCAGTGCTTTAGAGTCCAGAATGTAGGCTGGCCAAGCATCTTTCATGCGCTCTGTTACACCCTGCAACTTTTTATAGGTGGCATCTCCTTCCATTAGTAAGTCATAGCATCTTTTACAAAGTTCAACCCCCTTGGCTTGGGGAAGAGGGCAAGACATCCCAAGGGAAGCCAAGAGAATGGACGGGAGTAAAGAAGAGAGAGGCAGGGGCTGCTGTAGGTCCAGGTTGTGTGCAGCTGCCCCTGGGAACAATAAGCTCCCACACAGATGGCATGGGTACACCTGCCTTTCCTGTCTCATGCGACCAAAGGTAAGAGCCCTGCTGGAGCGACTATGTTTAGTCTTTCTCATAACAATTTTCCTGGATTTCCTTTCTGGTTGAGTGTCGCTACCAGTTTCCCCCTCTCCACCAAATGACACCTCACACTCAACAGGAGACGAGTGGATCTCCACCTCATGTGCCTCCTCTTTGGTTGTGAACGTAGCAGTGGAGGTGGCCGAGGCAATGGCATGAGTGACATTACAATCTAAGTCATGGTCTTCGTCCAAAATGGTCTTTGTACTCAAGTTCTCCTGGTCCCCACCTGGCAATTCCATCTCTTGTCCTACATGACAACCAGTCTGATCTCCATCTTGCTCTATCAAAGACTTTCCCTCAGTAACCAGAGTAGTCCTTGCACTGTCACTAGAAGTGGTTACAGGAGTCATGATGGTGGTACTAGAGGATGTGCCAAGATCCTGTGGCAAGTCTGTGGGTGTGCAAATAACTTTGGCTGTGGGTAATGTACAAGATGTACTGCTCTGCTGCTCTACTCTGATGACCTTCACCTTCCTGGCAATGCCATGTGTATCTTTCCATGACAAAAAAGAGTTAGAGGGCAGTATTATTGGGGACAGGGAAGTTATGGGAGCTGAGCAGCCATTCACATCTGTACTAATGATGGCAATTTTGGAGGTGGCTGTATCTGCACCTAACATGTCCTGACCATTATTGCTTGCAGTACTGGATCCACAGTTACTGATGTTGCCTTTGTCCTCCTGTTGAAGAGACTGGATGGCTGTTTTACCCCCACAAGGAGTGGCCAGGGGCAGGGGGGTTTCTTGATCCATCGCACATTATTCACCTTCACAAAAAAAAGAAAAAATCTTATTAATGGAAAAAAATAATAATTGCTTCTCTTACTAGAAAATAAAAAAATTATAAACAAATAAACTATAATAATCATAGTCAGTAAATAAACCTTTTTTTTTCTCATTCAAATATACTTTATAGCACTATCTAACAATTATATTGTAATAACCAATCTTCCTGAATAAATGGTATGTGAATATTCACTAAGTTCAGGAGCATTACTGAAACTACATTATAAAATCAAAGTCAGTCCTTATTCAGCAAATGTAGGACATTTGTATGACAAAAGGGGATGTTTTCAAGTTACTGAACCCACCATATAGTTTTAAAGACAAGGGCTACAACAGGCAAGCCACCAAGCAGATACTCTTCCCATCTCAAATATTTCTTTATGCCTTTATCAAACAGCTGCAGGCATAAGTTTCAAAGGTGGAACCTGGAGTTTTCTTGATTATGAGGAAATGAACAAAGGATTTTTTTGTAGCTAACTTTGCCTCATACATCTCATATTTCTATACATGTGCGAATCATGTAAATTGTAAAAGCATATACATAGCTGTATATTATTTAAGCAAATAGTGACCGATGGTGAGGTCATGGCCCAAAATCTTTCTAAATCTCATGCTGTGAATGGAAATACCGATTTATACTAATAGTCCCGGTAAAACTTTCTTGGCTCTCTCTCCATCCTTTCTCTTTCCTCTGCCCCCCCCTCTTGCTCCCTCTCTATTATTTTCTATCTAGATAACAATCCCTTTTCAACCATGTAACACCGCCAAGACCTATTTTTTGTAAATTTGTTTTAGGTTTGCTACTAATTTACAGCTTTACATATTTCTTCTGCATAAGGGCTTGCAATGTTTTTTTTTCTCTGTATACAGTCTACTGGATTTTAATAATCTGAAAATATTGAGACATCTATTATTTCAACCATGATTATACCTCAAACATTATGAGAATACCTTTATGTCTGAAAAATTCAGCATGTTAAGCCAAAAGAAAATAATTATCTAATCATAAAGAACATTTATGAGTCATTTTCCTAAGTTCAAATATCCTGTTTGGCTATCTTATAGGACAAATATTGTTTATACATAACGGTTATCTCAGATTCTAGATTCATTATCTCCATAATAAATTAAAGTTAGCTGTATTCTAATAATAAAAGATGAATATGAAAAACTGACTATTCAAATACATTAAAATATCCAGGTTGAAAATTCTCAATCTCTACCTGGCATGACAAATATAACCGGAGCTCCTGAACTGTAACTTATTTTGCACAATTATAACTTCAATCATGACTCCTACTACAAGTCACATTCTTTCATGAAAAATAATAATGTACATATATCACAAATATTTGTTTGGGTTAAAGTTTTGAAGCCGTTTAAGACTTGTTTCTTACGTTATGATAAGTAACCAGGGAGGTCTGCAATCATGCACATAATGGTAATA